>RXON01000237.1:0-32810 GCA_009667805.1 Leptobrachium leishanense
TTCATATGTATCATTACTTTGAAATGGGCAACTTTGGCCCTCTTTTATTGTTGGCTTGCTATTTGTCATATGCCTGGTAACGTGATGCTCAATGTTTTCCTTGCATTTCTGTAATGTGCCTTATTTTGAATAAACTTGAATATGTCAAAAAAAAGAGAAAGGTAACCGAACGCTGAAAATCAGCGTTCGTTTGCCTTTCCTGGCCATTCGGCTATCCAGAGAGCAGGCAATTCGCCAAATCCTGGCGAATTGCCTGCACATACGGTGCCTGTTCGGTGCCTGTTCGAGGCAGTGAAATCCCCATGAAAAAGCACTGCTTCGGCTATTCAGAGAACACAACCCAGCAGTGAAAGGTTCCCGAAATGCCCTGCCATTCGGTGGTTTAATTCGTCAAATTTATTCAGGAGAATCCCATAGACTTCAATATTAAAAATATTCCCGTTTTAATTCAATATCTAAATAAACCATTCATTATAAAATTCTGCAGCAAAAAGTCTCTTTATATATAGATTTTTTTAGGATACTTTAAGCATTTTTCTTATTTTTTTTAAAAGTCCGATTTTTTTTTTGATTTTTTTTCTTTAAGTTTACTTATTTTTTTCTGTAACAGCCCTCTTTATTATCATTCCCTGGACCTCCTGTGTAAATTTCAGACATTTTCGCTCAGTAGTTTCTTTGCAAACAGCGTTTCATTTTCACAGATTCATACAAATGGTTTTGCTAATTTATTCACTGCCTCCTCTACGTCACAGCTGCTTCGGCTCTGTGTGATTCGGCTCCTGTTCGGCTGCTTCGCTACGTGGATTTTTCGAAGGTTATTCCAGATGTTTTTGCTTGTTTTCGGCGTGCATTCGGTGGGTTTTGCGGTTAGTTTTCGTCAGGTTTGCGGTAGCTTTTCCCTGCAATTCGGGGAACCTGTGGTGCTTGCTGAATACACCGCAGGGTCACCGAAATGCAATCGGCAAAAGGAACCGAATTGAAGAGAACGAAAAGTCACCGAACGTGCGGTGACTTTTCGAATCTTTTTGGATAACCCTGTTAGAGTTCAATAAAGTGGAGTGCCACACCAAGTATAAGAAAAAATACCACCCGATGAATTGAAACCGTCGCTATAATACCAACAATGGTGGTTTCCCCAAAACCAATACAGAATCAATTAAAAATCAATTCCAAAATGACAGAAATATAGTGGTATAGCTCACTCATAAATTGTAGAGAGACTACACCTGTAGTTATAATCGATCTTCTCTGTATCCACTCGTGACAATATAGGGATAAATAGAAAGAAATGATCGTGCAATACGTTATATAATGTATACACTACTGGTAGTACAATCTTATCACACTCACATACGTGGAGCCTATACTGGTTCTAGCGTTGCCCTCTTTATGGATGTTTTCTTCTTTTTCTCAGGTACCCATCAACTCTCAGGGATTCATCTCGATTAGGTCTATAGTTGGAGCCTTCCTGGCTCTAGGAATTGTAGCAGGTGGATTTTGTATGCAAATCCACAAACCTCTTCCAGCGTATACAGCAACAGCAGGGTAAAATCAAAAAGCGCTTTATTTAAAACCAATATGTCTCCAGGACGAGTTTCGCCGGCGAACTGGCTTCATCAGCTGGTAAAAACAATATGACATGCTAGATTCCCCCTGCTGTTCACAAACCTGTCCATTTGTAACACATTAACCCCTTCCCTCACACCTGTGTGCTGAGCTCATTTTTACCGCTTTTGCTCATCATGTTTAAATGCGTTTTGAAGCCACGTTTTATTATATGACCCAGAATTTTTTTTTTTTTCGGTAGACTCAGCAGATTCATAATATTAGGGATGTGCATGGCTGAAAATTTAGTTTCGTTTAGTTTTGTTCCGTTACGTTTTTAAATTTGATTTTGGAATTTCGTATCTAATTTCGTTTCATGTCTCGGATTGATTTTGAAATTTCGAATCGATTTTGATAGTTCATTTCAAATTCGATAGTAGTTGATATCCATTTGATAGTTAATTTCAAATTCGATAGTAGTTGATATCCATTTGATAGTTCTTTTCAAATTCGATAGTAGTTGATATCCATTTGATAGTTCATTTCAATTTAGTGTAACACAAAATAAATTTGTTATATACCGTTTCGAATTCGTATCGATTCGTTATTCGGAAGTACTTCCGAAATACGAATTATCAAATTACGTTCCAAATTCCGAATTTTTTGCGAAGCGAATGCACATTTCTACATAATATATCATTTTTATATGTATACATCATGTCCTGCCTGAATATTATAACAAAAATGCAATAAAATTTGAATTTTTCAATCCTCTACAGCGTGTAAAGTGTGTTTTTTTTTCAAATTTTTTCATATGAGTGTTTGCGGTTATATTTTCTATGGGGTGCACTTGTACAAAAATTAGAAATGGGGACTCGTTACATTTTTTTGAGGGGAATTATGTGATTTATTTTGCAAACGCACCACATAGAAAAAAATCATTAGTACAGCATCATTGTTCACTTTATGATTGAAATGTGAACAATATTGCTGCATTAATCTCCCTGGCGGTCTAATTTTTTCAAAATTTCGTGTCTAAAAGCGTCTCAATTTTTTTTTAAAGGAAATGTGTTTTTGTACATAGTTAGCCTGTAATAATTAGGAATCACGCACTGAAATCCGTGCAATCAAGAGTCCTTACTGGTAAAATCCTTTTATAAATAAATTTAAAAAAAATAGTAAATACACTGAGTCCGATAAAGTTTGAAACATGACATAATAATTTATTATCCCAAAAATAATTATCCAAAATAATGCAAATAAATGATCTATACTATAAAAGGATAAGCTAAAAACTGTCCGTCGCCAAAAGCCGTCTGCGCATGCGCGACGGACATTTGAAAGCGGCCGTTAGAACACACAGGTAGCTGCGCGTGCCGGCCGCGTGAAAAAAAAAAAAAACGGCACGAGCCGCGCGCAGCTACCCGTGTGTTTACACGGCCAGATGCCCCGATCCTCCAGCGGTGACCGTCCTCCGGCTGCGGCGGGCCTCCAGGCTCAGGCGAGCCCCCGGCTCGGTTTGGGCCTACAGGCCCAGCCGAGCCGGGGACTCGCCTAAGCCTAGAGGCCCGCCGAGCAGCCAGCGGCAGCCGGAGAAGGTCACCGCTGGAGGATCGGGGCCGAAGTTCCCAAACAAATACACCCCAAAATCGGCCCTGAGCTCCAGCGGAGACCTCCTCCGGCTGCCGCTGGCTGCTCGGCGGCCCTCTAGGCTTAGGCGAGCCCCCGGCTTGGTTTGGGCCTACAGGCCCAGCCGAGCCGGGGACTCGCCTAAGCCTAGAGGCCCGCCGAGCAGCCAGCGGCAGCCGGAGAAGGTCACCGCTGGAGGATCGGGGCCGAAGTTCCAAAACAAATACACCCCAAAATCGGCCCTGAGCTCCAGCGGAGACCTCCTCCGGCTGCCGCTGGCTGCTCGGCGGCCCTCTAGGCTTAGGCGAGCCCCCGGCTCGGTTTGGGCCTACAGGCCCAGCCGAGCCGGGGACTCGCCTAAGCCTAGAGGCCCGCCGAGCAGCCAGCAGCAGCCGGAGAAGGTCACCGCTGGAGGATCGGGCGCCGAAGTTCCCAAACAAACACACCCCAAAATCGGCCCTGAGCTCCAGCGGAGACCTCCTCCGGCTGCCGCTGGCTGCTCGGCGGCCCTCTAGGCTTAGGCGAGCCCCCGGCTCGGTTTGGGCCTACAGGCCCAGCCGAGCCGGGGACTCGCCTAAGCCTAGAGGCCCGCCGAGCAGCCAGCGGCAGCCGGAGAAGGTCACCGCTGGAGGATCGGGGCCGAAGTTCCCAAACAAATACACCCCAATCGGCCCTGAGCTCCAGCGGAGACCTCCTCCGGCTGCCGCTGGCTGCTCGGCGGCCCTCTAGGCTTAGGCGAGCCCCCGGCTCGGTTTGGGCCTACAGGCCCAGCCGAGCCGGGGACTCGTCTAAGCCTAGAGGCCCGCCGAGCAGCCAGCAGCAGCCGGAGAAGGTCACCGCTGGAGGATCGGGGCCGAAGTTCCCAAACAAACACACCCCAAAATCGGCCCTGAGCTCCAGCGGAGACCTCCTCCGGCTGCCGCTGGCTGCTCGGCGGCCCTCTAGGCTTAGGCGAGCCCCCGGCTCGGTTTGGGCCTACAGGCCCAGCTGAGCCGGGGACTCGCCTAAGCCTAGAGGCCCGCCGAGCAGCAGCGGCAGCCGGAGAAGGTCACCGCTGGAGGATCGGGGCCGAAGTTCCCAAACAAATACACCCCAAAATCGGCCCTGAGCTCCAGCGGAGACCTCCTCCGGCTGCCGCTGGCTGCTCGGCGGCCCTCTAGGCTTAGGCGAGCCCCCGGCTCGGTTTGGGCCTACAGGCCCAGCCGAGCCGGGGACTCGCCTAAGCCTAGAGGCCCGCCGAGCAGCCAGCGGCAGCCGGAGAAGGTCACCGCTGGAGGATCGGGGCCGAAGTTCCCAAAAAATACACCCCAAAATCGGCCCTGAGCTCCAGCGGTGACCTCCTCCAGCTGCCGCTGGCTGCTCGGCGGGCCTCTAGGCTTAGGCGAGCCCCCGGCTTGGCTTGGGCCTACAGGCCCAGCCGAGCCGGGGACTCGCCTAAGCGTAGAGGCCGGCCGAGCAGCCTGCTCGGCCGGAGGAGGTCACCGCTGGAGCTCAGGGCCGATGTTGCCTAACACATACTCACCGACATCGGCCCTTAGCTCCTCCAGCGATGGCGGTCCCGCTTGCAGCATCCTCTCTCCGTTGCTCGCCGAATGACCCCCGGGGGTCAAAGGCTTTCGTGACGTCATCCTGGCGAGCAACGGAGAGAGAGAGGATGCTGCAAGCGGGACCGCCATCGCTGGAGGAGCTAAGGGCCGATGTCGGTGAGTATGTGTGGACCGGTGGAGGACTCGAGGCCGATGTAGGTGAGTATGTGCTCTACACACACACACACACCCTGCTTGCTTGGCCGGTATCCAAGCTTAGGCGAGCCCCTGGCTTGGCTTGGGCCTAGAGGCCCTGCCGAGCCGGGGACTCGCCTGAGCATGGAGGCCGGTCGAGTTGCATGCTCGGGCGTCCTCCAGGCTCAGGCGAGTCCCCGGCTCGGCCTCTAGGCCCACGCCAAGCCGGGGGCTCGCCTAAGCTTGGTCGGCATCCAGGCTCAGGCGAGCCCCCGGCTTGGCTTGGGCCTAGAGGCCCAGCCGAGCCAGGGACTCACCTGAGCCTGGAGGACGGCCGAGCATGCAACTCGACCGGCCTCCATGCTCAGGCGAGTCCCCGGCTCTGCTGGGCCTCTAGGCCAAGCCGGGGGCTCGCCTAAGCTTGGATACCGGCCAAGTAAGCAGGGTGGGTGTGGAGAGCACATACTCACCTACATTAGCCCTGAGCTCCAGCGGTGACTGTCCTCCGGCTGTCGCAGGCTGCTCGGCGGCCTCCAGGCTCAGGCGAGCCCCCGGCTTGGCTTGGGCCTACAGGCCCAGCCGAGCCGGGGGCTCGCCTAAGCCTGGAGGCCGGCCGAGCAGCCTACGACAGCCACCGCTGAGGCTCCGGGCCAATGTAGGGGATGTTGCCTACACATACTCACCTACATCGGCCCTTAGCTCCTCCAGCGATGGCGGTCCCGCTTCCAGCGTCCTCTCTCGCTCCGTTGTTCGCCGGAATGACGTCACGAAAGCCTTTGACCCCGGGGGTCAAAGGCTTTCGTGACGTCATCCCGGCGACCAACGGAGCGAGAGAGGACGCTGGAAGCGGGACGCGGGACCGCCATCGCTGGAGGGCCGATGTAGGTGAGTATATCCACGAGCGGGGGGCCATATCCACGAGCGGGGGGCCATATCCACGAGCGGGGGGGGCCATATCCACGAGCGGGGGGCCATATCCACGAGCGGGGGGGCCATATCCACGTGCTGGGGCAATATCCACGAGCTGGGGCAGTATCCACGTGCTGGGCAGTATCCACGAGCTGGGGCAGTATCCACGTGCTGGGGGCAGTATCCACGAGCTGGGGCAGTATCCACGAGCTGGGGCAGTATCTACGAGCTGGGGCAGTATCCACGTGCTTGGGCAGTATCCACGTGCTTGGGCAGTATCCACGAGCTGGGGCAGTATCCACGTGCTGGGGCAGTATCCATCCACGTGCTGGGGCAGTATCCACGTGCTGGGCAGTATCCACGTGCTGGGGCAGTATCAATCCACGTGCTGGGGCAATATCCATGTGCTGGGCAGTATCCACGAGCTGGGGCAGTATCCACAGTGCTTGGGCAGTATCCACGTGCTTGGGCAGTATCCACGAGCTGGGGCAGTATCCACGTGCTGGGGCAGTATCCACGTGCTGGGGCAGTATCCATCCACGTGCTGGGGCAGTATCCACGTGCTGGGGCAGTATCAATCCACGTGCTGGGGCAATATCCATGTGCTGGCAGTATCCACGTGCTGGGGCAGTATCCACGAGCTGGGGCAATATCCACGTGCTGGGGCAGTATCCACGTGCTGGGGCAGTATCCACGTGCTGGGGCAGTATCCACGTGCTGGGGCAATATCCACGTGCTGGGGCAGTATCCACGTGCTGGGGCAATATCCAGGAGCTGGGGCAGTATCCACGAGCTGGGGCAATATCCACGTGCTGGGGCAGTATCCATCCACGTGCTGGGGCAATATCCACGTGCTAGGGCAGTATCCACGAGCTGGGGCAGTATCCACGAGCTGGGGCAATATCCACGTGCTAGGGCAGTATCCACGAGCTGGGGCAGTATCCACGTGCTGCGGCAATATCCACGTGCTGGGGCAATATCCACATGCTGGGGCAATATCCACGTGCTGGGGCAGTATCCACGTGCTGGGGCAGTATCCACGTTCTGGGGCAGTATCTACGTGCTGGGGCAGTATCCACGTGCTGGGGCAATATCCACGAGCTGGGGCAATATCCACGTGCTGGGGCAATATCCACGTGCTGGGGCAGTATCCACGTGCTGGGGCAATATCCACGAGCTGGGGCAATATCCACGAGCTGGGGCAGTATACATGAGCAGGGGCAGTATATCCACAATAGACTGCCCTCTGGGCAGGCTTTACAACTAGTATTCAATAAAATACAACAAAAAACACTGAAATCTGTCTGAAAACAAGGGTGAGACGATGTATGGTCTGTTTCTTATCCTGTAGTGCCACCTAGTGGCCGTTCATAAACATTGCACATTGGATTATACAGTGTATTATCATTTTTCTCTAAGCTTGCTGCTGGTCCCGCCCCCCTGCATCGTGTGACTCACAGAGAGCCTTACCAGGAAGCAAACTCGCCGCGATCACACTGGGGGGACAGCCAGGGAGCGCAGGAGGAGGTGAGTATGCATCCAGCCCAAGTGTGGCTCGGGGTTAACCGTTCGCGTAGTGAAATTTAACCCCGAGTAACACTCGGGGATACCACCAGGGAGGTTAATAAAAGCAACACACAAAAAAATCAGACCTTTCAAATGACACCATGCCTGACCCCCTAGCTGCCACGGTTCTGAAGATATCGGGATTCAAAGGAACCCCATTTCTCCACCAGGGGATTTCCTTGGGAAATCTCTGGGCAGCTAGGGTTCCCGGCTATCTGACGTAATCGTGCTATGCACGACACGTCAGGAGCCGAGGGGAAAACCCGGAGGTGGAGCCACTGTGGCGAGTAGATAGACATAGATAGAGATATATATATAGTATTATATATATTATATATATATATATATATATATATATATATATATATATTCCATAAATGCGAATTGGAGATGCAACACAGCTGCCCCAGAGAAGGCCTGAGTTTCTAGCCTGTTCTAGAAAAGTAATTAACATGTTTGTCTCTTTCCCCCTTGGAGGGATTTCACAGGTTGCTGCAAAATAGGCTCTCTTTGATCTACATGATCAGGGTGGAAATTACCCATTTGGTCAAATGGAAGGTCCCCTTTCCCCTCTCTGCAGGAGTCCACAAGCCGTTCACACTTTGGAGCTCCTTTGCAGACTCCGCGGCAGAAACTTGTAAGTGACCACGTAGATTTAAGACGCAATCATATCCTTTGATCACAGAGACGATTTTGGGATGATGGATATTACAGTTGTGCATTAAAATTAAAGAAAGAGTGAACTGAGCGTGCCCACCAGTTAGCAAGAGGGAGAATTCTGGGAAATGTAGTGCACATGCTGTACCAGCTAGGGGCTGTCCTTAGAGGAACAGGGCAGCCCTATATATATTCTGAGTCAAGCATGGGCTCGTCGCTAGTTCTTGGAGGTCAATCGAAAATTGAAGAAATATTGCCCTCCTACTAGAACCTCCCTAGCGGCTGATCCTCCAGCGTATATTGTAAGTAACTAGAATCTGCTGTTATCTTCCTTTTATTTTTGCTGCTTTGTGTAACTATTGATTATATCATATCTATTTTTCTGTAACTCAAATGCACTGTGATATATATCATTTTTTATATCATAATAAAATGTAAAACTTATTAAGCTCTGCTTCTGCCTGATATTCGATCCACGCTAACTGAAGGACTGGATTATCATAGTCTCGAGCTTAAAAAAAGGCAAATCTCTATCTAGCCCCACTGGAGCTGTATCGCGATCTGGCGCCAAACGGCGCAGATCGCAATCTGGCAAGTAAAGGGTTAAAAAACAGGCACCGCTTTAAAGGGCAGACACTGCCCTTCAAAGCGGTGCCTGTTTTTGTTTTTTTTTAAACCCTCCCGATTGGGAGGGAGAGGGATCCAAAAGGATCCCCCCTCCCTTTCAGGTGATCAGGGGGGTCGCCTGGAAATAACATCATCGCGCATGGCGCGATGATGTCATTTACATCAGGGGTCGGCCTATCTTCAGCGCCTGGCTTCGCTGAAGCCAGAACGCAGTGGGACCCTGGACAGAGAGGTGAGATCTCCGCCGGTGCTCCCGCCAGCGGAAGACGTGTGGGGAACGTCCTCCGCATATAGCGGGAGTCAATTAGGACGTTCCCCACACGTCCTCCTCAGTGAAGGGGTTAGAAACAAGTTTGCCAATTAATTAGCAAACTTCTCTTCTGTCCGTATGTACAATCCCTTCTATGCACAGATCTGAAGATCTGATTGGAGGATTTGTTTCTGTACAGGGCACCTAGTTTGGGATAAAGTTTAGATGAGAGTTTTTCGATGTGGGGGCCAAAGGATAGATTTGGGTCTAACCACATACCTAGATATTTGAGGGAAGTGACTGTGGTCAGCGTGCCATTTGAGTTTATCCTGACACATAGATGGAGCGTTTGCAATTTATGTGGTTTAGGGACTGTTCCAAAGAGCTTCGTGACAGTTTTATCAGAATTTAGAAAAAATTGTTATCTTCGATCCACTTTTCTGCCTCTGTGAATTGTTCTTGCAGCACTACCTCCAGCTGCGGGAGATTTGGTTTGCTGGTATAGATTATGGTGTCGTCTGCGTACATGTGTATAGATTAGGTTTTGCAAACGTTGGGCAGATCATTTATGAATATCGTGAATAGCAGGGGGCCAAGTATGGAGCCCTGGGGTACACCGCAAGTGACTGGGAGGGGGAGGGAGAAGCTGCCAGAAATGGACACATATTGCGATCGGTTGGATACATATGAATGAAACCATTTTGGTGTGTGATCGCCAATACCGGAGTTTTTAAGTTTTTGTAATCGAATGCCATGGTCTACTGTGTCAAAGGCCTTGGCAAAATCAAGGAAGATGGCTCCAGTTAGGTTTCCTTGTTCCATGCCAGCTTGGATATTATCACAAACTTTGAGAAGGGCAGTTGTAGTTGAGTGATTTGGACGAAAGCCAGATTGATCTGGGGTTAAATAGTTTGAGCATTGATAATAATCATGTAATTGCGTGTACACACATTTTTCCAAAATTTTTGACATTACAGGGAGCAATGAAATTGGACGGTAGTTGGATACTGAAGTGTTGTCTCTACTTTTATGAATAGGTACCACTCTTGCCGTCTTCCAGAGTTTGGGTATGTATCCAGTCGGTGTCGCCAATGATTCATTGATTAGGGTTGTGACAGGTTTTGCAATTGCTGGTGCACTGATTTTCAGCAGCATTGCTGGGATTTGATCAGGTCCCGACTGGAATTAAATTTTTTGATTACGGAGAAGTTTAGTAACTATACTGACAGGCACTGTCTAAAACTGAATTTTTCTGCAATACAGGGTCTTTGCACAGTTGGAGGGGCCTGAACTGCGTGCAACCTCTCTGGATATGTGTCATTTGATAGCTTAGCAATCAGGGTGGTGGCGCATCCACCAAAATAGTTATTAAAGGCATTTGCTACATCTAGGGGGTGTTGTAGGGTTTTGTTGTTTATTTTGACGGCAGCCGGTTGGGAGTGGACGGGGAGGGGTGCTTGTATGTTATTTATAATTTTCCAAACATTTCTAGGGTTTTATATGTTATTGTTTAGATTTTCATTGAAGTATTGGGCTTTAGCCATTTTTGTTTGCTTTGTACATGTATTCCAGCATTTATGACACAATTTATGATGATTTATGACACAATTCATCCACAATCACTACACCTACCTATACGGAACTATCCCAATTTATGACTTTACCCCCCACCCGTTGTTCCTCATCAGATACTGATGGTGAATCGATCCCCAATCTGTGGAGTCCATGTCCAACTGGTGCCAACTCTAAGGCAGAGCCAAGCACCATCCCAAACACTCAAGTGCCAAACATGCAAGGTTTTGTATTCAGCGGCCCTATTTATTTATTTAGGATTTTACCAGGAAGGATACATTGAGATTTCTCTCGTTTTCAAGTATGTCCTGGGTTCTATGACAGTTAGCCCCTTGCTGCTGGGTTTTGTCAATGCTTCCAATGAAACTGTGGTGCATCAGGACTATCTGGAGATGTTTGAAGCATCCTTGGCCACCTGGAGGGCATCGGTGAGGGGGGGATCTGCCACAGTCCTCGCCACCACCGCTGCAAAACGGCAAAATAGACGCCATTCCTCTCTCCATGAAGATTCCGGAATAGGTTCTCTTCTGTTCCATATCCAGGTGCCCAGGAATTTACACCAAGTTTCACAGTGATTCTCAGCCTCTAGTGTGGGCTGGACCTGGGCCTCCTATATAGTGGCACTCCACCCTAGTTGGAGTGTTTCTGCATTCTCACTAAAGTCCTTAGTTCCCTAGAACCAGCGTGCTGTGCACACCCCCCCTACCAGACCTGTACCAAGATCCTTGTGAACCTACCCACACTATTGAATTCCCCTTGTGTATGACCTTCTGCTTTGGACTCTGATATATTCTCCTTGCTTGCTGCCTGCCTTGACCCATGCCTGGTCTTTGACAGTGATATTGGATTACCCCTTTTGGACACATGGCTGGATTCCCCATATTGCCTGGACATTGCCCACCATGTTTCCCGGTCCTCAACTCCATCCCTTTGTTATGTCTGATTCCCAGTAAATGTCCTTGTGTTTCTCAAGTTGCCCGTTTCTTTCTGTTCCAGTCTGTCCTCTTCATGTGCTGCCCCTCTGTCTCTTGTTAAACCATTCTGTTTATATTGAGTCCAGTTCCTGTCCTGTCCACCAGGTGTACCTTATCTTGTGCCTTGTATGTCCATTCCATTCCTGTCTTGTCCAGCCACCTGTTATAATTTATACATTATCCAGTGTTCCTTTTTGGTTTACTCATCCTGCTGTGATTTCTGTGTAAATAAACCCTTTACCTGTTGTTATTACCTTTGCAAAACTGCCTCCACATTCGTCACTGCACCTGTGCTCGACCCTGCAACCCCGGTAACTCAGTCGTGACAGTGATTGGGTTTCGGTCTCTCACCCAGTCCCTTACTTCAGGAGCCAAGTGCTGGAAAAAATGCTCCAGAATGACATTCTGAAGTCCCTCTTCCATTGTGGACACTTGGCATCCCTGCCACCAATTTGATGCTGCTCAGTATATACTTTAAGCGTATTCCCTACAGGAGTCCTGCTCCACCTTCCGCAGCTCTCTAAACCTTCATCAATAGGCTTCCTAAGTAATGGCGTAACAGTCGTTCTTTCACACTGACATAGTCTTTGCTCAAGTGATCAGGTATGGCCGGTAGGCCTCAGCAGCCCAGCCAGTGGGCTTACCAGCTGTGACATGCGTCATGTGGACTTGGGGGTGCATATTTTGTAGGGCGCAGGACCCCTAATCAATATTGGCCCATTGCCCTCTCATGTGTGCGGAATGTGTGATTGTGATTATGCAAGAAGGTCATTGTCTTTGACTATCTGTTGATCAGATTAGACTTCCAGTAAACCTTCTCTCAGAAAGGTGTAAATATCTGATTAACAGCTCCTCAAACATATTCTTTGATGTCTGACAAACACTGCCTGTTTTTAAACTGTAATCTGTCATTGTTTTAACTCATTTAGAAATCTTGAGTCATGTTCTCACTGTAACTAAATCTAATTAGTAGGGATGCACCGATACTAGTATCGGTATCGGTGCTGATACCGGGACCTTCACGAGTACTTGGGGCCCCCGATATCTAAACTGATACCGGAAGCCAGCACTTGCCGGCCGGTTTAGTTGGCGCGCTGCCAGGCTCCTCCTCTGTCCTCCTCCTTTAAGCGGCCGCAGGCAGAGGTTGTAGCCCGGCCACTCGTTGAGAACCACGTGCACAGCCGAGAAGTTCACCTGACTGCGGCTGTGCATGTGATTCCCAATGAGCGGCCGGTCTACGACCTCTGCCTGCGGCCGCTCGAAGGAGAAAGGAGGAGGAGCCTGGCAGTGCCGGAGGAGCCTGACTGGGTGAGCACAGGGGCACTATAAGCTGGGGCACTGAGCTGGGTGTACTGAGTGTTAAATAATAACCATAAACGAACAAAATCTATATTCCTATTATAATTACCATATATGGAATGCCATAAACCTTTTTTCCAGTTTCCTCTCAAATAAGAAAATACATGCTTACGCTGATCAGTGGAGACAGTAAAACCAGCCACACACACATGATATAGCTGCAATAACATGTCTGTATTTCCCTTTGTTAGACAGACCTTTATTAGATTTCAGCATCTAATAAAAACGTTCGTTGTAGACAAGAGGTTCCTATCCACCCCACAGTAGGAATGTGATATAACAGCCAATCAGAGCAGATACAATTCTACATTAGAGTTTAGCCACTCAGTTAACTTATTACCATATATAGTACAGGAGGGGTGTGGTCGCACCTATTCCCCGATGGGCATCCAGCCCAACAACATGTGTAAAACATAACAAAGAAAACAATGTCATCTGCGTTTATTCCCATTATACCGTGTGAAACAAAACACAGTTAGAGGATTTGCTTTCTTAGTAATGGCCATTATAAGATTAAGCTCGCCCGCCAGTGTCAAGGCACCTCTAATGAGGGCAAGTCCTATCCAAAAATGAAGCCACAGGCTGCTGTATAGCAAACCATACCTGCTCATGCTGCTTGTCAGACATGAGGTGGACTGGTGGGCCTTTATGCTCACTGGCGGGCGAGCTTAATCTTATAATGGCCATTATTAAGAAACCAAATCCTCTAACTGTGTTTTGTTTCACACGGTATAATGGGAATAAGCGAAGATGACATTTTTTTCTTTGTTATGTTTTATACATGTTGTTGGGCTGGATGCATCTGGTGGTTGCAGCCGCCCCATCGGGGAATAGGCGCGACTCCACCCCTCCTCTACTATGTATGTTTTAATGTACTTCCAGCCAGGTCATCACTGCAGCACGATTCCGCTCTGTGTCTTTGTTTTTGATCCCAAAGTGGATTTTGTTTCTGGGGGAGCATAAATAAAGGCCCACCAGTCTATCTCAAGTCTGACAAGCAGCATGAGCAGGTATGGTTTGCTATACAGCAGCCTGGGGCTTCATTTTTGGATAGGACTCGCCCTCATTAGAGGTGCCTTGACGCTGGCGGGCGAGCTTAATCTTATAATGGCCATTACTAAGAAACCAAATCCTCTAACTGTGTTTTGTTTCACACGGTATAATGGGAATAAGCGCAGATGACATTTTTTTCTTTGTTATGTTATTACCATATATGGTTTAGAGATGTTTTTCTATATCAGACGTTGTCACGGGATGGCCCAGCACCCTCAGCCAGGGGCGGCGCGCAGTGACAGTGGTGACATGGACACTTGGGTGTGGTGGCACGCACCCCGTTTTACCAGTATTTTTAGTTAGATGTGATTATTGTGTGGTGTAATAAAGTGTTCCCCGTTGGTTATGATGTAATGTATTTTTCCCTTTGTTTGCCTTGCTCGCCGCCATTTTCCGATTCTTGTGGCGCAGTTGGAATTTCGATTCGGAAAATGGCCGATCCGAACCATCCGGTTCGGATCGCAAAATGGCCGATTCGGACCATCCGGTCCGAATTGGCGACTCCCTGAAGGATGGTGGCCAATGGGTCCCGGGAGGGCGGGCAAGGAGTCCCATTGTATTCTAATTCTAATGAGAAGTAATAAAAGTCTGTAATGTAAACAATAAAGGCAGTTCCTGCAGTACATTCAGCTGTGTCTGGTGTGGCTTGATTCTCCGCCGTATTTCGGATCTGAGTGTCCCCCGCGGCCTCAGAATACGGTGCCCATCCGATCCGAATCGAGCGCGCTGACCCTGCATCGAGCATCAGGGCAGCGGCGCTACATCCGAAGATTCGATCGGGGAAATTCAGAGATCCGAACCGAAGGGCGCGGCCGCGTACCGCGCTTCGGTATTGCGAGGGATTGCGGTGCGATCCGAATCCCTCGCCCAACCCGGCAGATCCGAAGATTCCTTCAGCCCTGGTCCGATCCGAAAAGTCGTCCACCGAGATCTCCGTTAGTTCCGAAAAGTTACCCGCACCGCGATCGGAAACGTTTCCCGCAAGATCCGAAACGTTTCCCACATCGAACCGAAGATTCCTCCGCGGCTGGCAGATCCGATCTCCACGGACGTCCCACACCCGCAAGGTCAGGGAACCGGCTGCTCGGGACGCTGAGTGCCGCATGGCTCAGTGGTCGGGCTGGTTCTAGGCAGGGGTCCCCTCCACCGCCCGCTAACCCTTCCCCAGGGTCACGCCAGGCCGCACGAGACGCTGAGTGCGCGTCACTCGGTAGTCGGGCCAGCGGTAAGCGAAGGGGTCACGCAGATTGAGCACACCCGCAGGCGGAACAACATCCCATTCCGTCATAGACGTCACATAGATTTCGCAGGTATTTCTAAGAGTTAACACAGGATATCTATTTTAATCAACACCCCTGGCCAGAGAGGAAATGAAGCTGAACAGACATTGTATTGGGACAAGAAGGGGGAGGGGAACCACAGCCCTGCATTAAAGCAGGCTTTTATAAATCATAATTGAATTACAGGATATTTATATATTCATACAGAAAATTTAAATCTAACACTGAGCTGGGGGCACTGAGCTGGAGGCACTATAAGCTGGGGGCACTGAGCTGGGGCAAACTGAGCTGGGGCAAACTGAGCTGGGTCAATGTGAGCTGGGGCACTGAGCTGGGGCAATATGAGCTGGGGCCATATGAGCTGGGGCTCTGAGTTGGGGCAATTTGAGTTGGGGCACTATGAGCTGGGGGCACTGAGCTGGGCCACTATGAGCTGGGGGCACTATGAGCTGGGGCACTATGAGCTGGGGCATTTTATATGAGGTCTGTTCTTATTGAAATGCGGTCACATGACATTAAATAATAGTATCGGTACTCGGTATCTGTGAGTACTTTTAAAAAGTATCGGTACTTGTACTCGGTCTTAAAAAAATGGAAAAATGGTATCAGTGCATCCCTACTAATTAGATTACACCAAAACCTCCCTTAGAATATGTTGTTATTATGTGTATGTAAATGACCTATGTTTGACTGTATAAAGGTACCTCTGATTGACTTCCCTGGCAGTCTAATTTTTCGCCAAATTTCTGGTCTAAAAGCGTTCAATTCTTTTTTTTTCTTTGCCCACCCCCCAGTGGCATCCCGAGTGTGGCATGGGGTTAAATTCCTATGCTGGAAGCAGTAACCCCGAGCAACACTCGGGATGCCGCTGGATACATCACCTGTCCCTGCGCTCCCTCAATGTCCCTGCAGTCTCCTCCGGCGATCGCGACCCTCATACTTCCTGGTTCCCTCCTCGTGAGAAGGGAATACAGGAAGTAAAGTGCTGCGATCGGCAGAGGAGACTGCAGAGACATCGAGGGAGCACAGGGAGAGGTGATGTATACAGCCCGAGTGTGGCTCGGGGTTACCGCTTACAGCGGTGAAATTTAACACCGAGACACACTCGGGATAACTGTCAGGCAAGTTTAAGCAATTCATATTAGTAGATAGAGGCTAGTAGTGGTTCCAGAAAGAGGGCGAAGAGCAGAGGGGATAGCGGGCATCCCTGCCGCGTCCCATTCAGAATAGGGAAACTCTTCGTCAACGCCCCGTTGACCCATACTCTAGCCGTTGCTGAAGTATAGAGTGCAGAAATCCAGGACAGAGACCCCTTCCCTAAACCAAATTTCTGAAGCACTCGCATCAGGTATGGCCATAAGACCCGGTCGAACGCTTTCTCCGCATCCGTGGAAAGCAAAAAATAGGAAGATTTATTGCGTTTAGCAAGTAGCACTGCATTAATTACCCTAGTGGTAGCGTCCTTTGCTTCTCTTCCCGGTATAAATCCTACCTGATCTGGGTTTACGAGGCGCGGGAGATAGTGTTGCAAGCGTGTGGCCAGTACCCTCGCCAATAATTTAACATCCGAGTTCAGAAGAGAGATTGGACGATAACTAGAAGGGTGAAGAGGGTCCTTATCTGGTTTCGGGATCAGGGAGATGACGGCCGCCAGAGATGATGAGTGAAGTTTTTTATCCTCGAGGATGGAATTAAAGGATGCCAACATGTGAGGGAGCAGTTCCGCTTGAAGCAGTTTGTAATACTCTGCCGGTAGGCCATCTGGGCCCAGGCATTTGTGCGGTTTCGAGTGTTTGAGGGCCTCGACTAGTTCTACCATTTGTATGGGTGATCCTAAATCAGTCGCCTCTGTAATTGTCAAACATGGAAGAGCCTTATCGGCCAGGTAGGCCTTTATGTCGTCTTGTTGTAAATCAGAAAAATGAGCGTCCTGAATGGAGTATAGGGAACTAAAATATGCTCGAAAACTCTCTGCTATTAAATCTGGATTTGCAGTTACTGTCGTCGGAGAGAGTTGAATGCGTGGCATATACGATCTCGTACGTCTAGTTTTAAGAATTTGAGCCAAGAGACTTCCCGGCTTATTCTCATTGAGGGCAAAAAAGGAATTAGTCTTGAGGGCCATGAACTAGAGATCCGCCGACAGGTGGTTCGTAAGGGAAGTCCTAGACTGCAGTAGTTGTTGGTATTGACTAGGGTCCCCGGATTCTGCATGCAGAGCTTCTAGACGACGTACGTCAGTGAACCGCTCGGTCAGTTGGGTTTTGCGGAGTTTCTTAGCTGCCGTCCCTTTACTGATGAGTAGGCCTCTGACTACTGCCTTATGGGCCTCCCATACTGTTGCAACCGAAACATCCTCGGTCAGATTTTCCTGGAAGTAATCTGTCAACACTTGGCGAGTATTCGCTAGCACCTCTAAATCAGTCAATAATGGAAGGTTAAGTCTCCATGTACGTTCTCGCGGAACGCACAATGGAGAAAGTATGTCCACCGAAACCGGGGAGTGATCCGACCAAGTTTTAACATGGATATCCGAGGTACGTACTATGACAAATGAGTATTGAGGTATGAAAATGTAATCAATTCTGGAGTAGCGGGAGTGCACTGTTGAGAAATACGAATATTCCCTTTCTCCTCCATGAAGGGCTCTCCAAACGTCAATCAATTGATAAGAATCCAGAACTCGTCTCATTTTGCCAGCTATGGTAGGAGGTAGGGACGCAGTCCCTGTGGAAGTATCACATTCATTGTGGGTCCAGTGCCACAATAAAATCCCCTGCCAGAACCAGAGAACCCTCCCGGAATGTAGAAAGCGTGCATAAAATTGCAGATAAACTACGGTGTTGCGCTTTGTTTGGGAGGTAAATGGATGCAAATGTGTAAAGGGCGCCTCCTATCTCACCCTTAATAAATAGAAAGCGACCATTCTGGTGTCGCTGAACTCCCTCCTCCTTGAAAGGGACGTCTCTAGCTAATAAGATTGCAACCCCGTGTGATTTACCTCCCGTGAAATTGCTAAAATAACCGGTCGGAAAATACCGATCTCGTAGAGTAGGTGACGAGTCCCCCCGGAAGTGTGTCTCCTGCAAAAAGGCCACTGCCGTCCTCTGTGCCCGGAGCTCCCGCAGAATCTTTGTCCTCTTCTGAGGGGTATTCAGGCCTCGTACATTATATGAGAGTAGCTTTAGGGCTCCTGCGGTATACATGGCCTCAACAGGTGCAATTGTCGCCTATGTTCAGGAGGGGATAAGGGAATGGGGTCACAAACACACAATCAAAAAAAAAAAGGGGGGGAAGAAGGAGAGAAAGAAGAGAGAGAGGTATAGAAAAGAAAAAGCGAGAAAGCGCCAAAAGAAAGAGAGAATTGGCCAATGAGGCTTGTAGTGTAGTAAGAGAGATCAGAACCAAGGCGATCAAAAGACCACCTCTCGCTGCTCTCCTAGGAGATCTACACCTATCATCTTGAGGGTGTGGCTCAACCTTCCAAACAAGATTAACCAATTAACTGATTCACAAAAATAGATCTGAACCTAAAAGCTAAAGCAATGGGCGGACCCTGCCCAGAACATCAGCAGGTTTTCCTCGACCATGAGGGGTGTTGCGTCTACGGACAACCCAAAAATAATAACAATGACGGAAATCATAAGAGATCCATCAGTTCAGCAGCTGAAAGTCACATTTATCCCGCGTGTATGAACGGAAAAGCGAAAACCAAGGGGACGAGCAGTAAAATGTTTATATTTATGCTAGGACCAGAAGCGTACCTTTCCTACTTTTTGTTTTTGTTGTTTTTTTCTTTTTTCCCCTCTTCCCCCCTCCCCCCCTTTGTCTATTATCCCTTTTTAGCCCCCTCTCTCCTCTCCTCTAGTTACATCGTGAGGCGTATAGCGATGTAGACCCTCCTCGGTCCCACGTTGACCGACATCTCCCTCCCTTTTATGAAACTTGTTCTGCTATGTTCAATGCTAGCATAACAAGTTTTCCCCTCATAACGACCAAAATTTTCCCCCCTTTACGTGTAGGACACCCTAGCTATTATATTTGCGGGGGCTAAACCATATACTGCCACGGTCCAAACCCCCAGACCCTCTGGCGCCCCCTTTTGTTCTCCTTTTTGCCATGTCCTGCATTGCCATATCCAGGTTCCAAGACTTCTTGTCTCCATATGCTTTCCTGGACTTTGATTTGCATAATGGACCTGGAACCTCACCTGCCCTTCATCCTCCCTAATCAACCCTGTATATGAGGAAGCTACGCCCCTTACTCTAAGCTTCCTCATTGAAGTTCCCAGCCTTGCCTAGTGCAGACCTGCTTCCTTGTACTCCTGAGCTGAGATCCTTGTCTGGAATCCCTCTGAACCAAAGACATTCCTGCTTTCCCTCTGCTCTATACCAACATTCATAACCGGTATTCCTCCTTTGCCCCATTTTCCCCCTGCTATCCTATGCTTGACTTACTCGTGTACCAGACCCTTGCTAGACCTTGACTATTCTATTACATGCTCCCATTGTACCTTTGCTTGGATTATGTGTTATCTGTAATGTCTGTGTTCCCCTTCTAGTTATTCAACCTCTGTTTATCCTGTCTCCTAGTTCCTCCTATATTGAGTTCCCATTACTCCCAGCCATCCTCCTGTTATTTAGTCCTCTTGTGTATTCTATTATATCTTGGTTCATATCTATTCTCTCAATAAACTCTATTGCCCTGTAACCTGTCTTCTGCTGCTATTTCGCTGCACATTGGGCTCACACCCATACTCCTGCACACACATGCTAGGCCAGGCCCGTGACATATACATATTTAAATATCTTTTTGTGTTTTAATTAAAAAAACTTTTGTTCCCCCCTCTCTCCCCTCCACCCCATTCAATTATTCCCCCCTCCCTCCCTAACCCTGCCATGCTAGTGTCCCTCTAATACTTAACATAAACACAAATCACATGCAGTTAGTACTTCCGCATATCTAGTCTAAGACCCTTGTCTTTAGCATGTACTGCATGCGTATACAATAGATATACATTTTCTGCTTTTTTTTTTTCCTTGTCTTTTACTTTCGTCATCCCTCCCCCCCCCCCCAATAATGTGGTAGGAAATATAGGTGTATCGCTGCTTCCTCCAGCCCAATCGTAGCTCCAGGTCACATGTCACCCGTAAACATATAGAGAAAACATTCCCCCAGTTTCTATTATCTATCCATCTATGAACAAATCTTTCAAACACAACAATACAACTGAATCATAAGGTCAGCATCTTGACCCTCCCATTCCGTAGCCTCAAAGTATAAGCTGTGAAATGCAGTCTCCCCGTGTTAAAGAAAGAATCCGTTGTCTTATCTAGAGACCTTCCGCCATGTGCTCGAGGTTCAGGCGTAACTGCAATGGTCCCTCGTACAATGTCTTGTCTGCTCCACGTTCAAGTGCCTAAGCAGCACAGTTATGAGGAGTGCCATATAGGCAATGCTTTAATGGATTCTGGTCCACCTTGACGAAGGGGGGGGTATCCACTGATAATTCCGAAGGCCTCAAGTGGAAGAAAGGAATAAATGTCAATTATATCGAAAACTGGTGTCCCCTCTTCATTCTCGTCAGTCGCTGTTGGTCTAGTGTATTCCATATGGAGTCGGTCGCGACTTTAATACGAAAGAGAGATTCAGAGTCAGGCCGTACTGTTTCCCGCTCCAACAGGGGGCAAGTTCTGTCCCGAAGAGTGCCTATGGCGTTGCTGTAAGGCGCCCATAGGTCCCGGAGGGCGAAAGTCATATATTTCCCAGTCAGGGACAGGCAATTCCGGGAGATTCAGTCGACGGAGGAATGCAGGGACCTCCCTGGGGGAGCGTAAGGTCACCCAGGTATCGTCTTGCCGGACTGATAGGGAGAGTGGAAAGCCCCATCGATACGCTATTCCAGCTGCACGAAGGGCTTGAGTGACGGGACGCAACTTTCGGCGTGCTTGTAAGGTGGATGGGGAAATGTAATTGAAAATCTGAATGTCAGTACCTCCAAACGTCCAGAACGATTTGGAGCGTGCCTTGATATAAATGTGATCTTTGAGTGCAAAGTCCGTGAAGTAGCACACAATGTCCCTGGGTGGTGCATTAGGGGAGTCTGGCTGCGGACGTAACGCACGGTGTGCTCGTGCTAAATCTCCCGGGGAAACCGTCCTGGGGCCCACTATAGTGTTGAATAGGCCAGAGAGGTAGTGGCGAAGTGCCATTTCCTGTTCTGGCACTCCCCGTATCCACAAATTATGGCGCCTGGACCGATTATCCAGGTCGTCCAGGCATTTCCAAATGGCGGAAGAGACGGCTGGATCTCCGGGGCCAGGTTGCATAGATACAGCCGCCTGTTCAGCGGCCTGCTCCAGGCCTCTGACTCTTGCCTCCACATGTTCTACCTTCGTACGGAGGCCCGAGATCTCGCGCTGAAGAGCCTCCCTTACCTCTGACACTATTTCTCTGATGTCAGATTTTGTGGGCATGTCGGCCAGGGAGCGTTCAATTCTTACTGTGGCAGCTTCCAGCTCCGGCAATGAGAAGCCCGATCCTGCAGGGGATGCCGCCATCTTGGGGGAATCTTCACGTGGTGTTTGGTGAGCGCGGGGTGTGAAAAACGGCTCCAATTGTTCAGGTGTCGATCTGGGATTTGTCTTTGGAGTCTTAACGGTGGTCGGTCGTGATTTCCCCCTCACCATGTCGGGAAACTCTGTGCAATCAGTGCAAAAGAGACTGGGTCCGCTCAGAGCTCTGTTAGCTAGCGTCCATCTTAGGCAGTCGGCAAGCCACGCCCCCGGGAGTTTAATCTTGATGTATTTTATTGAGTGTCTGTTATTTATTTTATGTGTAATTTTTCTATGTGTAACATACTTGTGTAGTGCTGTTTAAAAACTCTGTTGATGTATTGCTTGGGTTTGGCCACCAGAGGGAGACAAGCGCAATGTAGAGTATACTGGACACAACGGGACTACGTTTTCCATCATGCTTTGCGGCGGGGACAGGAAGTGGGTGGGAGAGAGCGAAGGACATCCGCAGCCTCATCCGAAGGAGAGCCAGTGTGAGCCGAGCGACGAAAGGTGGAAGATGCACGTGAGACTGCCAGAGAATAAGACCAGGCCGGAGAGCAGGAGCTGCCTTGCGGGTGCTGAGAATCAGAGACAGTGCTGGCGGAGATCTATCCACACATCGCTGAGAGGTTTTGCGCAGACACAACGTTCCAGTTTGGACCCTGAGTAAGGAGACCGCGATGATCCACTGGGAGTGCAGGCGGTAGGCCGTAGTTCTTCGTTACCGAAGCGGATCCGGTGGCACAGAGTTCCAGTAACCAAGCAGAGAGAGATCCTTGATCGGACAGCGGAACAGATTGTCTAGCGGATGGGTGAGAGGCCTTCCAGGCCACAGTCAAAGTTTAAACAAAGCACGCTGCAGTATTATTTAAATCTACAGGGCCCCAACGTGACTAGTCGAAGATTTGCTCAAATCCATTCACTGGCCAGTTGAATATAGTACCCGGGTACCTGAGATAACACACACACACCTTTTTGGGACACTACTTTTACGGGACTTACACTCCAGAAACGAAGGGGTTAAACTTTCCTTTTTGCCGCCGCGTGTTTTCCCGCATTACGAAAATCCTGTCGCTCATATACCGTGTTCACATTATATATGCCACTTCATTGGGATCAGTGAAGTATATAATCTATAAAATCCACAACAGTGCTGGTGTATATTTATTCCCTAGTGCGGTGAGACTAACCCGAGGTTAAATTCAGCGGCTCCTCCGGGAGTGAGCGCTACACGTGGGGGCTCGTTCCGGGATTCCAGTCTCTGTAAAAAAACGCAATTAAAGGGTTAATTATGGATCCAGACACTGCTGCAAAATAGCCAGATAGGGTTAAGTGTAGTTATAGACATTCCTGCAGACACTTGGGCCGAAGACAAAATCCGCCGGGCCATGGCAGCGCTGACACCAGATCATAGGGAGGCAATACTGGACATTAAGGCGAACCCAGAGACTTCTCACACATATGTTCTTTTTGAGTGGAGAAAGGATGTTCCGGTGTTTTTCAGGGCGCGAGTGTGAAGCTGGCCGACGATGTGGAAGTTCAACTGGTCCAGCCCAGCGCGCCATGTGGTGATCCCGCGAATGTTCCCGCGGCTAGCCCGACAACATCCGGTCGCAGGGTACCGGATACTACTTCAACCCCGGTGACAGGGTTCCCTCCTGTTGCATTCTTTACCACAATGGGAAAACTGGTGGAAACATTAGCCCAAAACTCCGCTGCATCTCCCAATTATGGATATCGCAAGTTACGGTTTTATTCTGGTAAGGTCCCTGTGCCAACTGGAGAAGAGGACTTTGAGACTTGGATAGATCAGGCAGTGCAAGCAGTGGAAGAATGGGAAGTTGCTGACACCGTGAAGAGACAAAGATTGATCGAGAGCCTAAGAGGTCCTGCTTCAGATGTCATCCGAAATCTGAAAAGGGACAAGCCAGGCTGCACTGCTGCGGAGTATCTAGAAGCTTTAAAGGAAATTTTCGGGGGAGTGGAGGATTGTGCAGAGCTTATCCACAAGTTCTCTCACACCTATCAAAAGGAAGGAGAAGAATTGTCCACCTATGTCTGGTGGCTGGATAAAATCATCCATCAGGTCATTCTCAAAGGAGGCATGGAATCGAGTCATGCAAGCAAAGCTTTGATGGATCAAATTTTTAAAGGAGCACTCCCACTGGATCCCATAATGTTGAAATTTCAGACTAGATACCAGAGCAAGAGACTGACCTATTCCAAACTGGTCGAAGCTATCCGAGAAGAAGAGGCTTTAATTAAGGCTAAAAGGGTTGCTAATGCTTCACACACAGTTTTCACCGCAGAAGTAGGAACTCTCTGTGTAGCAGACATACAGACTGAAGTGCTGGCTTTGAAAACTCAGATGTCGCAAATGATAGAGTTGATGACATTGCTGTCGGCTAAGGACACCAGACCTGAGGGGGTTGCTGTAGCCTCGAACAGGCGGTCTCCAAGTGAGCCGCAAGAAGAAAATATGCCCACACTCTCGAGGAAGAAATGTTTTGGCTGCGGGGAAATCGGCCATTTCAGGGTCCAGTGCCCAAAAGGGAGGGCCGAAAAGAAACCGGTCGAAGAACTCCTGAAGGCCGTGGAAAAACTGTTGTCCACCTTGCAAGCGGGAAACTCCAGAGGGCCCTGGTGAAGGAGCAAATTAGGCACCCAACTGAAAAAAAACGCTCCAATTTTCAAGTCCCAAATGAAAGGCCGAAAGGGCCCAGATCCGTACCAAATACTGTGTCTGCCAGGACTGAAAGAGTTACTCCCTTAGTATCCGGTCCTATGTCGCGGGAAAGCAATGCACACCCAAGACCTCACGAGTCAGGAAGAAGGCTAGGGTACAGCGAACTGGGTCTATACCTCCTGCGGCTACGAACAAGTTTCCTGACCAGCTGGTAGGTCCTTCTCCCATCGTTCCAATCCAAGTAGAGGGAGTCTACACTAAAGCTCTGTTAGACTCCGGGGCTCAAGTGACTTTGATCTATCTAGACTTGTACGAGAAGCACTTGAAACATATACCTCTAAAGAAACTAAAGGACCTTGAGATCTGGGGTATCGGAACTGAGAAGCTCCCTATGATGGATATTCTACAAGTGAAGTTAGAAATTGGATCCGAAGTCATCGGACAGTCTGGAGGTTGTGATGCATTGGCCATTGTGTGTCCTCGCCCTTCAGGGGCCAACAGAAGTTCTATGATAGTGGGGACGAATACTGATCTGGTGAGACGTCTGCTGACTCCCATAGTGATGGAAGAAGGTTCTACAAGAGGAGTGCATCCGATGTTGCGTCCAGTCTATCAACGAATGATCGAAGAACAGAGGGCACCTGCTGAAGTGGGGTGTCTGTGGAGATTGGGAGGAACAGAGAAGGTTCTGCAATCAGGAGAAGTGGCGAGCTTCCGAGCTTCAGTCAAGTTGAACGGATCACAGCCGGGTCCTTATGTGGTACTGGAAACTGATCTCAGTCATGGGAGTGAGGCCAGAGTAGAAGTAGTCCCTGACATAATCTCTACCAGAGCTTTGAAACGGACACGAGGAAGAGTTTCAGTTAGTGTGTGTAATGTGTCTGATTCTCCAGTGATCCTGAAAGCACGAATGCCCATCGGACAAGTAGCTTCTGTTACACCTCTCTCCCCTACCGATTTAGGGGGGGGGAGTGAAAAAGAGATTCCAGCTGAAAGGTTCTATCCTAAAGATGCTCCCATCTCGCCTGAATGGAAGAAGCGACTTCAGTCCCAGATTCTAAAATGGAAGGACTTGTTCTCGAAGGATGAGTTCGACGTGGGATTAGCTAAGAGTACTGAACATCGCATTCGACTACAAGAGGATAAGCCATTTCGAGAAAGGTCAAGACGAGTTCCGCTGGGAGACTTGGATGATCTACGAGAACAGCTAAATGAACTACAGAGGACTAAGGTGATTCAAGAGTCCAGGAGTCCTTATGCCTCTCCCATAGTGATGGTTCGAAAGAAGAATGGTTCTATCCGTTTATGTATAGACTATCGCACGTTAAATCAGAGGACCATTCCTGATCAATATGCCACCCTCGGATAGAAGATGCCCTACAGTGTTTGTCTGGAGCAAAATGGTTTAGTGTACTAGACCTGCGAAGTGGGTATCATCAGATACCAATGCATCCTGAGGACAAAGAGAAGACTGCGTTCATCTGCCCACTGGGGTTCTTTGAGTTCAACAGAATGCCTCAAGGCCTTACGGGGCTCCCGCCACGTTCCAACGGTTAATGGAGAAGACAGTCGGGGATATGAACCTGATAGAAGTGTTGGTGTATCTTGATGATATTATTGTGTTCGGGAAGACTTTGGAAGAACATGAGCAACGGTTGGAGAAGGTCTTGAAGCGGCTCCATGAAGAGGGGTTGAAACTGTCTCTGGAGAAGTGTCAATTTTGTTTACCCTCCGTTACGTATCTGGGACATGTTGTTTCAGCAGAAGGCGTTTCGACGGATCCTCGAAAGTTGGAAGCCGTAGCTTCCTGGCCTAGACCCCGAAACGTTACTAAACTTAGATCTTTCCTGGGGTTCTGCTCATATTACCGAAGATTCGTAGGAGGATTTGCCAAGATAGCTCAACCCCTGATCAAGCTCCTACAGAAGGAAGACGCAGGAGAAGGCCCAAAGGCCTCTGATCGAAGTTCGTCGGCTCCGGGACCAAGGAAGGCTCGAGAATCCATCCAAGAAGAATGGACTAATCAATGCGAAAGTGCTTTCATGAAACTGAAAGAGAGTCTAACTCGAGCTCCTGTACTGGCTTACGCTGACCCTCATAAGCCGTACGAATTGCATGTGGATGCCAGCAGAGAAGGTCTAGGGGGAGTCTTATACCAAGAATATGGTGGATTATTGAGGCCTGTGGCTTATGTGAGCCGAAGCCTTACGCCTTCAGAAAAGAACTATCCTACCCACAAGTTGGAGTTCCTAGCCTTGAAGTGGGTGGTAGTAAACAAGCTGAAAGATTATCTGTATGGAGCCGAATTTGTGATAAAGACTGACAACAATCCTCTTACGTATGTCCTTACTACTGCGAAGCTGGATGCAACGGGACATCGGTGGTTGGCCGCTCTGTCAGGGTTTTGGTTCAGCCTTCAGTATCGCCCTGGAGCAAATAATCAAGATGCAGATGCTTTGTCAAGAAGGCCTTATAATACAGAATGGACTCAGTTGACTCCAAATGGGGTGCAAGCCCTAAGTCAAGGGGCCGAGCGCCGAGTCAAGGGAGCGATTGGGGCAGAGGCTATAGGAGTTATGGCTGCGGGCGTTCCAGAACTCTATTGTAATCCTACACAGTTGACGAGTGAAAGCTTACCTACTCTCTCGAAACAGGACCTGAGAGCAGATCAAGCCAGAGATCTCCTGATCGGATTGACAATAAAAGCAATGAACGCGGGTCAAAGGGGACTTCTGCTGACAAATTCTCCCGAAGGAGCTCGTTTGGTCTATAAAGAATGGGAGCGTCTGAAGATGTTAGATGGGGTGGTATACCGAAGGGGCCCCTCGAATAATGCTGAAGAAACGCAGCAATTGTTCCTCCCAGAGAAGCACAGAGAAAGTGTGTTGAGAGCATTGCACGATGATCATGGACATTTGGGTGCAGAGAGAACTTTTAAACTGGTGCGAGACAGATTCTATTGGCCCTGTATGAGATCTGAAGTTGAAAGTTACTGCCATTCGTGTTTGAGGTGTATTCAGAGAAAGACCCTACGAACCCGAACTGCTCCACTGAGCCACCTGCAAAGTCAAGGACCCATGGACTTGGTGTGCATTGATTTCCTGTGCTTCGAGCCTGATGCTAGTGGGCAGGGAAATATCTTAGTAGTGACTGGTCATTTCACTCGTTATGCCCAAGCTTTCTCTACAAAAGACCAACGTGCTCCTACAGTAGCAAAAGTTTTAATGGAGAAGTTTTTCGTTCATTATGGCCTGCCACAAAGAATCCACTCAGATCAAGGCAGAGACTTTGAGAGCCGACTTGTCGAGCAATTGTTAGAAGTACTAGGGATTCAGAAGACTCGAACTTCTCCATATCACCCCCAAGGTGAAGCTCAACCAGAAAGGTTTAACCGCACTCTAGCTGACAGTGTCCCCAACATATTCAGTAAAGAGAAACAGAATTGGAGTCGTCACATAGCTACGCTGGTGCATACGTACAATAGTACTGAGAGTGATGCAACTGGATACTCGCCTTATCCTCTCATGTTTGGAAGAGAGGCTCGACTGCCAGTTGATTTAGCTTTTGGCCTATCTCTTGACCACACGTCTGTCACTTCCTACAAAAATTATGTGGACAGACTCCGGGGAAACCTAGCTGCTGCATTTGAACAGGCCCGTTTGACCTCAGAAGGTAGAGAACAGAGAAACAAGCAAAATTACGATTTGAGAGTTCAAGTACAGGACCTACAGCCCGGCGATAGGGTTTTGTTAAAGATCTTGGGTGTTTCTGCAAGACACAAGCTGGCCGATAGATGGAGTTCTCAAATTTACATTGTCTGCAAGCAACTGCCTGGTCTGCTGGTATACCAAGTCCGTCCAGATGGAAAGGCCGGGCCTCTAAAGAACTGGCACAGAAATCATCTGTTACCCTTGAGAGAGGCGGTACGGTTACCAGTTGGAGATGAACTTTCCTTGCCAAATCCACCTGCTCCTTGTTCGGCTCCTGTTACTCGATCTCAGCAGTTACGTTCTGTCGGAGAAAGTGAAGAAGACAGTGAGGAAGAGGGCTGGTGTTTGAGCTGGGTGCGCCCACCTGAGCCTGAAGAAGTTATTCCGGTCTCTGATCAGTGTGAAAGTAGCCTGAGGCCTGATGCTCCAGAATTCCGACCTGATGTACCTGAAACCTTGGAAGTTCCTGAAATTCCAGAAGATGATTCCATAGATTATAGTTCTATGCCTTCACTGGAAGGCTCATACTCAGAGGAGGTGTCTGCTCCAGTTGTGGATGAAAGAATTGAGCCTGTAAATGTGGCACTTCCACCCGAAGAGGAGATGATTGAACCAGAGCCTAAACGTTCTATCCGACCCCCTCAGAGACTCACCTACGATTCACCAGGACATAGCACTGAAGAGGCTGTCACCACAGTGCGAAGGTTGCCCGAAGTGTCTGCTATGTTAGCCGAGGTAGTCAGGAGCATGAGTCAACTTGAAGATGTATATCTGACCCATTGTATGTTTGCTGCTGAGCCTGTATATATTGCGTAATGTAATGTTGGAATGTTATGTAAATGTTACACCTCCTTGGAGAGACCCAAGAGTTCTTGGAGGGGGAGAGTGTAGCGCTGTTTAAAAACTCTGTTGATGTATTGCTCGGGTTTGGCCACCAGAGGGACACAAGCGCAATGTAGAGTATACTGGACACAACGGGACTACGTTTTCCATCATGCTTTGTGGCGGGGACAAGAAGTGGGTGGTGGACACAGGTGATTTTCTTGGTACAGGTTTAGGTGGGGGTGTAGGTTTTGGGATCTTCTGGGCACAGGAGGCTTCCTGGGGCCCAGCTTTGGCAGGGGGTAAGATAGCCCACTTCAATTGTGTTGCAGTCGATACTTCAATTGATTGACTGTTTCACTGAGTCTGCATAATCTTTAACTATTGAAGAGGGAGAAGTTGTTAATATCATGATCGTTTACTTTTAGGAGTGATATATTGTTACAGGCAGCACAAACTATGACCTTTACAGCTACTCAATATTATGTGTCCTGGATCCCGTTCTATCTACATTGAGGTTTTTCCTAATCATGATAAAAGTGTTAATGTTAAGCTCTAGCTATCTATGGGGAACATATACTTTATATGTGGTTAACTACAATGAGTAACCCTTGCATATACTGAAGAGGGGTTAGATGGTTCACTGTAAATATTATGTTCGCCCACTTCAAGGAGCGATACTGTATTGCAGTTGATACTTAGACTGAATGTTTCACTGCATCCGCATTACCTCTAATTTTCAGGAATCTATTGAAGAGGGAGAAACTATAAATGTCACGATCGTTCACTTTTAGGAGTGATGTATTGTTGCAGGCAGCGTGAACTATGCTGTTTAGAGCTACTAAATACAACTTGTCAGTAATACTGTTCTATCTTCATCAAGGTTTTTTCTTAATCACAATAATGTGTTTATGGGGAGCTTTAATGGTCTGGCCAATTTATGAGGAACATGTATACTTTAACTACAATGACTAATACCCTATAGACACTTACCTGCACCCAGCAGTGGCAACAAATACCAGCTGTGATTAATAATAAGAGTACATGAATTATTGGAACATGATTTAATATTCTCATAATGGAGGCACCCCTATGTGGGGAAATGAGTGGAAATACCCACCAATGCTCCACACATCCTTTTACGGTTTAAAGTTTTTTTGATGTTCTAAATAACTGTTTTTTTGTAAACCACTGCAAGCTTTACCACATCCTATTTATAATGGTTAGGTACCTGCTAATTTTGTAGCCTTAGCTCTCTTTGTTGAGGTTTATTTTCTTTGTTTATCTAAGGGTTACCCCCTAGTGGATGCCAATTCATTTGGTACGATACGTTTACATTTTTACACTTCTCCTTTTGTCTATACACAGATTACACAAACATTATGCACAAAAGAGGGACCAAGGAAATAATATTGAACATCAAGCCTGCACCCCACTGTGACGTGTGTCAGTTGAATTTGGGGTGCATGGGCATTGAGGCATATTTGTAGGGTGCAGGACTCATAATCAATATTGGCCCACTGCCCTCTATTGTGTGCAGAATGTTGGTATGATTGTGATTACGCAAGAAGGTCATTGTTAATATCTGATGATCAGATTAGCCTTCCAGTAAACCTGCTCTCAGAAACAATTTCTCAAACATAATCTTCAGTGTCAGACAAACACTACCCATTATCTGTTGTTTTAAACTGTAATCTGTTAGTTAATCACCATTGTTTTAACTCATTAAGAAAGCTTGAGTAATGTTCTCACTGTTTGTATCTAAATCTAATTAGATTACACCAAAATCTCCCCTAGAAGATGCTTTGATTTTCTGAATGTAAATGAGCAATGTGTAAACATATAAATCCATGTGTGTGTGTCTGATTAAAACCAGTTCCATTCTAACCATGAAAGACCTCATATCTACAAACTCATCTTATTTCTGGGGGATGCTAGCAGGCTCTGTGTCCCGGTCCTTAAACTTTGTCTAAGGATTGGAGGAAGGTACGGGGGTCCTGCAAGGAAGCGGCATTGGCAGATGTGACCCTGTCGGGGTACAGAGATCTGTCACACTGTCAGGTATATTACACACAAAAGAGAATTTTGAAATGGACGCCTGTAGCCATTTTGTTTTGAAAGACAGTTTTTCTTTCTAATTTCTCTAGGTTTAGAAATGAACGAGATTTTTTTTTCAGAGTTCATTCCTGGGTGAAGTCTTTTATATTTTTTTAGAAGTGCCAGACATGAATGGAACCTAGAATGTTGTGTGTGATAAGGCTAAGGTTTAAGTGCTAAGACGTGTCATAATTAAATTTATTGGTCTGTCTTAAGTTTCTAAAACAAAAGATATTTTGTCTTTTGGGTATAGGAAAAAGAGTTAAAATTTCTCTAATATAGATTTATATTCACAAAATATATGTTTATAATCAAGGTATATTTTATTATATATACAGTAGGAAATATATATTCCAATAAATATTGTAGAAATATATAATTGGTAAATAATAAAATTTACTAAAGAATAAATTCTGTTGAGTTAGCCAGAGAAGAATTTAGCTGATGGGACTCTGAGTAAGTAAAACCAAAAGGGAGTAGAGCTATAAATATAATTTTGACAGATGGAGACACTGTGTCTAATAGCTGGGAGAAGAGAAGGTCTTTTGTGTAGTCTGACCTTTTTGACCCGAGAAAAAGAAATGGTGGAATTAATTGGAATTAATAAAAGAAGTGCAATACTGCCCTCTAGAGGATAGTAAAAATAATGAACCGTGACGTCAAATTGGCTATAATAAGCGGCAAAGGTCTTTGTGAGGCAGTCGGAGATTTCAGCAGACAGACTCACATCGCAATGCATTCAGACGTCCAGTACATATGACACTCTGAGAAGTCGGAGATTCCAGCAGACAGAGACTCACATCGCAATGCATTAGACATGACACTCTGAGAGTCCAGGATTCCAACACTCAGACTCACACTACGATGCAGGCAGATCCCAAGACATGAGGCAATCAAGATTCTCACTAAATTTCTGATTCTGACACCAACTCTCTAACTCACATGCATTGATTATCTGATCGATAATTTTCACACATTCCAAGAATTACTACATCAGGAATTCCAAGGCAGACTTATCAACATCCAAATTGGACAGGTAATGTATGAAATAAGGAATTAATGTAAAAATATATTTGTAGAGATTCTCGCAACGTAGACTGAGACTTCTCGGATACGGTTAAGTCCAAATTCTAAGTATTTCTAATCTGCAGATGGAAATATGAAGAAGTGGATATAAGGATTTATTCCTAAAAGAAATGTTGTAAGAATGATACCAATATATATATATTGAATTTGGAAATTACTGTGATTAAAATTAATGAGCAAGGAATTATATAACTACAAAATAAAAAACAAAAGATTAGAAGTTTAATTCTCGAGATTAGGGGAGGATTCACTAAATAAGTTTTTATTACTTATCATTAAATTAGCTCATCTTTTGTTGATCCATGTAGCATAGAGATATATATATATATCTATAAGAGCTGGCTGGTTAAACATTGTTTGCTGGGAAATGCATGTTGTATTAAGCAGAAATGTTTATTAACCATTTGTGTATTAGTCACTAACTGATAAGGTAAATGATATATGCAGTTACTAACCGGAGATACATATATTGTGAAGCTAGTTTTTATATGCTGGATTGTGGTTTATAAATTTTTGTTCATGATATAGTCACATAGTCACATAGTTATATAGGCTGAAAAAAGACATGCGTCCATCGGTTTCAGCCTCTCCCACATAACCTACTGCTGTTGATCCAAAAGAAGGCAAAAAACCCAGTCTGAAATGCTTGCCAATATGCAACATACTGGGAAAAAATTCCTTCTTGACCCCAGAATGGCAGTCAGATTTCT
>RXON01000238.1:0-89873 GCA_009667805.1 Leptobrachium leishanense
ACATTTATAAATGAGGGGACAACTTATCAATCAACTACCTTGCTTGCTCTCAGCTGGTCAGAATCGTGTAGCATCGCTACCTATGACGTGGTTTTGCAGTGGCTAAATGCTGGTTTATATTTTTGGAAGCTGCGGACTTATAATGTGAATTGGGTCATAATAATTGCTATCTACCCTGTTATCCATTTCTGCTAGTTTGCACTTGATTTAATGTATGGTGCAATCTGATGGTAACTTACCATCCCCACATCTATATACATATCTATACCTTGTTATGTACACACCTGTCCGCTCGCAATTTGGTTTAATTTCCATATTATTCTATGCAATTGCAATCTGGTTCTTGTATTAGGGAATTGCTGTCATTTTATATCAGGGAATTTAATGTGATTTCGTACCAGGGTATTTTTGTGACTTTATACCAGGGTATTTTTTCATCTAATCGTGTATTTGAAAGCTATTCCTGTCTCTGGGTTTCTTCCAAAGATAATTGATGTATACCTTTCACACAGGATACAGAAGAATACAGACGAAAATTAATATTTTTGTTCAGTCTTTGCAGAAGAAAAGGAAGGAAAGGGACCTCAGTTAGGAGAGAACACTAAAGAGACATTTACATATGAGTTTACAGAGGAGGAGGTTCTAAAGCAGCTGTCTAAAGTAAAGACAAATAAGTCAATGGGGCCTGATGGGATCCATCCTAAATTATTAAAAGAGCTGTGTGATGTAATAGCAAAACCGTTAACAAGGATTGGTTAAATAAATCTGTTAACGGGAGTCGTCCCAGAAGACTGGAAATTAGAAAATGTTGTGCCTATTTACAAGAAGGGTAGTAGGGAGGAATCGGGGAACTATAGGCCAGTTAGTCTTACGTCAGTAGTGGGGAAATTAATGGAAACCATGTTAAAGGAAAGGATTGTTGAACATCTAAAAACACATAGATTACAGAGGAGATATGATAGAAACATTTAAATACGTAAAGGGAATCCACAAGGTAGAGGAGGGAGTATATTTAAAAGGAAACAAAATAGCAAAACAAGAGGACATAGTCTTAGATTAGAGGGGCAAAGGTTTAAAAGTAACATCAGGAAGCATTATTTTACTGAGCGGGTGGTGGATACATGGAACAGTCTTCCAGTAGAAGTGGTAGAGGCCAAAACAGTAATTGAATTTAAGCAGGCATGGGATAGGCATAAGGCTATCCTAAACAAAAGATAAATCTAGGTTAAGTATCCATGTAATTGGGCAGACTAGATGGGCCGAAAGGTTCTTATCTGCTGACATTTTTCTATGTTTCTATGAATTGCTTTACGACAGACACTTGGATTGTTAACAGTCTGTATGTAGAATAAATTACAGGATCAATTCAGAGCAGCTATGTCTTGTGGCAAGATATAAAGTTCTTCGATGATGATGCTGCACCGCTCCTTCTTCAGGAGGTAATGCATTAGGTGTTGCTGGAGCTTTCCAAGATGGTTCTTAATGAATGAATTGATAGCTAAAAAAACATTACGCTTTCTTTTTATATACTACACGCCTTCTTCCTGTTATCATAAAGTTTAAACTACTGGTAGTGAGGACCACATGTGGAATAAGAAATATGGTGCTTTAAGAATGAACAGGAAACTCTTTGTCTCGCCATGAAAAGACTGTAAATTAACATATCCTTGTGACATCCTTTAGACTGAGGCCATCTGTGTTCAGGAGTGGTGAGAAGCTCTAAATTACCTGCCCCCCCCCACTAAACAAAAGGATTTGACACTTTAAAATTGGCCCTTTTGTCTTGTAAGTCTAGAGATGTCTATTGGAATGTGAGTGTCTAAATGTCCATTGTGCAAATGTAACATCGGTAATATTCAGTATTAATTAAGATATCTATGTACATATCTTCCAGTAGAAGTGGTAGAGGCCAAAACAGTAATTGAATTTAAGCAAGCATGGGATAGGCATAAGGCTATCCTAAACAAAAGATAAATCCAGGTAAAGTATCCATGTAATTGGGCGACTAGATGGGGCGAAAGGTTCTTATCTGCCGACATTTTTCTATGTTTCTATATTCATTCAATTTGTTATATATATATATATCTTCCTTCAAACGCTCCCTTAAAACATTCCTATTTAGGGAAGCGACCACCCAACTCACTGACGCAACCATCAATCACTCTCACCTTACAGTCCTCTCCTCCTGTTTCCAACCCCAACCCTCCCAGATTGTGAGTTCCTACGGGAATAGGGCCTCATCTCCTCCTGTACTGTTTGTCAAATGTTGTTCAATGTATTGTAACCCTGTCTATACTGTGCTTATTGTACAGCGCTGCGGAATATGCTGGCGCTTTATAAATAAAGAATAATAATAATAATATCATATTTTTCAGTATTCATCATTCCACTATCTTCTGTGCTCTCAGCTGGTCAGAATCGTGTAACATTGCTATCTATGATGTGGTTTTGCAGTGGTTTAATGTGCATTTAAATGCCATCGTTATCATTTAGATCTGATAACACATAATCCCATTCGGGTTAATTCCCTTATAGGGGCAAATTACTATTGGTCCAAGGAGGTTTCATTCCATCAGTTTATATGTGTTTTAATTATTGTGTTTACTTTGTATTTCGTCTAATAAAGGTTATTTTAGTAGCCGGTGTCTACCACACTCTTTTTTCGATATTTACCAGGGTTCATGCCCACAACTGACACTGACTTGTGTTTATTTCCCCGTGTTCTAAAAATTCTTTCTTTTGTTGCTCTATTACATTGACTACTTACCCTTAGATCCTCTGCAATAATAACCCCTAAATCCCAACCCTCAGATGTATCAAATATTCTATATTCAGCCCTTGGGTTTTTTACCTCCCAGGTGCATTATCTTGCACTTATCCACATTAAAACTCAATTGCCACAGCTCCCACCATTTTTTTAGTTTACCTAAATCATTTGTCATTTTTGCTGATGACGCAAAGATTTGCAACAGGGTTGACCTTCCTGGAGGGATCAGCCAAAGACATACTTTTCCATTAATACCTTCTGCAATATCACTAATAAAAATATTAAATAGAATGGGTCCAAGTACTGACCCCTGAGGTACCCCACTGGTAACAAGACCTTGCGGCGAATAAACTCCATTTACCACAACCCTCTGTTGCCTGTCACTCAGCCACTGCCTAATCCATTCAACAATATTGGAATCCAAGCTGAAAGATTGCAATTTATTGATAAGCCTTCTATGATGAACAGTATCAAAAGCCTTACTGAAATCTAAATAAGCAATGTCTACTGCACCACCCAGCGTCTATTATCATTGTTACCCAATCAAAAAAATCAATAAGATTAGTTTGGCATGATCTCCTCACAATGTGACATCAATCCAGTAGTTGAAGATTTACCCAGTCAGATTACATTGCCGCAGCTGCTGCAGCGAAAGAAAAAATATAGTCCCAACCATCCCCAAGCACAGCGTCTAAATGCCAGTTTAGCAAAATTACTTGCATTGCAGCTGCTGCCTTTCCAGCTGGTGGACTCTGCTCCCTTCCGTGAATGCGCTGTACCACAGTGGCAGGTTCCAAAACGCCATTCCAGCACTATACCAGCACGTGGAAGACAATGTTATCCAGTCATTGGGAAAGGCAGTCAGCAGGAAGGTGCATGTCACTTTAGACACGTGGTCCAGCAAGCATGGACAGGGTCGTTACATTTCCTTCACGGCACACTGGGTAACTCTGATTGCAGCTGGGAGGGATCCAAGACGGGGCTCTGTGCTGGAGCTTGTTCATCCACCACGCCTCCAGAAAGCTGCTTGTATGAGGTCTGTCTGCTCCACCACCACCACCTCTTCCTCCTCCTCCTCCTTCTCTGTCTCTGGCGAAGTGGCAGTTAAACCCACGCCTGACAGGGTGTACGCAATGGCTCAAGCAAAAAGATGCCATACTGTGCTTGAGCTGGTTTGTTTAGGGGACAGGAGCCACACCGGGTCAGAAATTTTGTCAGCTCTGCAGGGGCAGGTGCAGAGATGGTTAACACCACGCCAGCTTGAGCTGGGAATGATCGTCTGTGATAATGGCAGCAACCTTCTCTCCGCCCTACGCAAGGGTAAATTGACGCATGTACCATGCCTAGCACACGTCCTAAATCTGGTGGTACAGCGTTTCCTAACCAAGTACCCAGGGCTGCCAGAGCTTCTCATCCAGGCCAGAAAAGTCTGCAGCCACTTCAGACGGTCATTCCCAGCAAGCGTTCGCCTGGCAGAAATTTAAAGAGAATTCCACCTTCTCACAAACCGTCTGATCTGTGACATGCCCACTAGGTGGAATTCGACATTAGCAATTCTGCAGCGTCTGCACAAGCAGCAGAGGGCCATCAACGAGTACCTGTGTGAGTATGGCACAAGGACAGGTTCAGGTCAACTTGGTTTCCCCCCCCCCGCAGTGGCTGATGATCAAGGATACATGCACTGTACTGTCTCCATTTGAGGAGGCAACGAGGATGTGAGCAGGGACAGTGCATGCATCAGTGACACAATTCCTTTAGTGTTCCTGCTGGAGCACACTCTGCGGGGAATTATAGATGTGGCTCTAGAGGCAGAGGAAGAGGAGGCCTTCCCTAGCTCTCAAGGCCCCAGTCTTTCCCCTGACACCATTCCAGCGGGTCCTACTCAGATCAGACAGGAGGAGGATGAGGAGGAGGAGGACTATTTAAGTAGTGGGGGCATTGAAGGTGGGGATTCCTCAAGGCAGGGTTTTGTGTGCCCAGAAACAGAAGGGCTTGTGCGTGGCTGGGAGGAGGAAGTGCACGATACGGTCATCCTCATTGACCAGAAAGACTCGGCAGCTAATGCCACCTCCAACCTACGCTGCATGGGCTCCCTAATGATGCAAAGCCTGCTAAAGGACCCCAGGATTCGTGCTATCAAGGAGAGGGATCATTACTGGTTGGCAACCCTTCTTGATCCACGATACAAGGGGAAAGTTGCAGAGCTCATCCTGCCCGCACAGAGTGAGCACAGGATGACAAAACTTGAGGACGTTCTAAAGCGAAACTTGTGTAACACCTTTCCAGGCACTATTAGGCTGAGGCTGCAGGTGATCAGAGGAATAGCGATGAAGGCCAGGGCCGCTTGACTGATGCATTTTTAATTTTTTTTAGTCCTCGACGCCCAGGGACGTCAAATGTAGGCACCCATTGACAGCGTCTTCACCATATGGTGCAGGACTACCTAGGGGCAAGGGCAGACCTGGATACCTTTCCAGCAGATGATCCACTGGCTTACTGGGTGTTGAGATTGGATCACTGGCCAGAACTTAGCCAATATGTTATGCAGCTACTAGGTTGCCCTTCATCTAGCTTGCTTTCCGAAAGGACGTTCAGTGCCGCTGGAGGTTTTGTCACAGACAAAAGAGTGCGTCTGTCCACCGACTCTGTAGACCGGCTGACATTTATAAAAATGAAACAGTCCTGTATCAGCAGCTATCAATCCCCTGATGCTGAAGTAATGGAATAGATCGGGGATGTCCTCTTCTGCATTCACAAAACCTCCAGCACTGAACTCTTCCACAATACCACAAAAGGGTTACGGTGTGAAGGCACTTGCTGCCATGAAAGGCACAATATTTGGCTGCACTGACGCCTGTGCCAGATTTATATCCTTTTAATTTTTTGAACCGCAGGGTCCAACCCTGCACTCTTCCACAATACCACAGAGGGGTTACTGTATGATGATACTTGCTGGCCTGGCAGTCTTGCACCAAAGGCAGAATATCTGGGTGCACTGACGCCTTAACCAGATGCATATCTTTTTAATATAGGACCGCAAGGTCCACCCTTGCACTCTTCCACCCATAACACAGAGGGGTTACTGTATGATGATACTTGATGGCCTGGCATTAAAGGCACAATATCTGGGTGCACTGATGCCCATTACCACCAGATCAAAAACTTTTCAATATAGGACCACATGGTCCACCCCTGCACTCTTCCACAATACCACAGAGGGGTTACTGTATGATGATACTTGCAGGCCTGGCACCAAAGGCAGAATATCTGGGTGCACTGCCATTGACGCCTGTATCAGATTCATATCCTCAGAGGGGTTACGGTGTGACGGCACTGTTGCCGACGCTAAAAGCCCAATTTTAAAGCACCTATTGTTACTTTCATCCAAAGCCTGCATAAGTTTCACAATAAGTTAGCCAAAAAAAACACTATACTTTTTCTGCGCGTCCTAAAATGTCTTTTCATACAGGCTGCCGCCCCAAGCAGTTTATGGATAGATTAAAAGAAAAGCATTTACCATCATATGAAACGTCATTTTTTGTTTTTAAATGTTTCTATACATCCTAGAAATCCGCCACTTCACGGGCAGGTTATGGGGATCTCCTAGGCACGATATTTGAAGGAATCTTTAGTTTTTATTTTTAACCCTTATTTCATGGAAAACTCAATGTCCCTTTAAAAACGCTTTTTTTTTTTTAAACTTTTTGTCCTTGTTTCCTGTCCCCCAGGGCACTACCCGGACTCCCATACACCTTTTATGGCAAATATGTAGCATATATGCCCTCTTGGAGGGCACTCTAAAAAAACGAATTTTCAGCCCCTTTGACTTGCATGGGGGTTCGGGTTCGGTCCCGAACCGAACTCGGGGAGTGTTCGGCTCATCCCTATACGTGACCTCCGCATTAGCATGAATGAATAAATGTTGTCCCTGTAGAAATTGGCACGTTCCCCCTAAGAATGCCCCCCCTGCAAATTAAAGCCATAAATCTGTGCTGTATATAATAGTGATTGTGCGCTGTGCTATTATTGGTGAAATCCACATGCAATGACGTTCAACACACATGACAATGAATTCAACACACACCATTATGAGTTACAATTCCTGTTCTCTTTTATTCACAATCTACATGCTGTTTGTAATCATTTCCACTGATGAGGAACCTGACTCGGCGTCACATTTCAATACATAGTATGCATCACTAGTGTTGACCTGTCGGATGTGAAGACATTGAGACGTCTCACTGACTTTGACACTGTGACCATCAAGGAGATGTGTGCTATTGCACGGATATGGTGCACTGCCACGGACAGGCCATGCCATCAACTCTATCAAGGCTCACAACAATGAGTGGACCGTGCACAGCTGGCCATTAGACCAGGGGTCAGCACACTTGTGTCCCAGATGTTTGGGAACTACGATTCCCATGTGGATGTCAGTCTAATGGGTGACTGAGCATCATGGGATATGTAGTTCCAAAACATCAGGGAGCCAGGTTTTCTGAGCCCTGCATTAGACCCTTGTATAGGGCCCTACTGATATCTACAAAGTATGAGACGCACCCCCCCCAACCAAATACACATTTAACCCTGTCTTGCCTCAACATCTTCAACATAAATCAGTCATATCCACTCTGTTCTTGCATTTCCCCCATATCAACTGGAAACAGGACTACATCACATTGTCTCTTTCAAATAGCTTTGCACTAAAGTCCCATGATGCACTGTGTAGCAATTGGGTGACATGGCATCATGGGATATGTAGTCCAAACATCAGCATACTCTATTTGGCTGGAAAAAAACCTGGGTCACATTTGACACTTGAAATAGTCTGGATGTAAGCTATACTCACCCTCTGTGAATGTGTCCTCTGCCCGAGTGTGGACACCGGCCAATCCTTCCACGCCAGTTGCGCTGAGCCTTTCTTTCAACTGCTCCCCCCACTGCACGTACACATAGACGTGCGGCGGTCCTCCACCAGTCTGCCTCGCTTCACGTAGCTCCGTGGACATCTTTGACTTGATCTCCCACTTACAGTCCTGGTACCGGTGCTTGATCGATTCCATCGAGTGCTTCCTCCCCGGCACGCACACAGCATCTCGAATGTCCCTCCACAGCCTTTGATGGTGGTGTCCATTTGTTGCCTTGTCATCCAGCTGCTGTGCCCTTGCCATGTATTCCTCTGTCAGGACAGTTTTCTCCTTGAGCGTGTAGCGCTCTTCGCGGATATGCTGGGATGAGGCCCCCTCTGACACCTGTGTCCTGGAGTGTGTCTGCCCTCTGACTCCCTGTCCTGTCCCTTGCGCAACACCTGTCCCTTGGCTAGATGGGCCTGGCCTAGCTTCTTCACTCCCCTCGCTGTCAGTGCTATGTCTCTCCCTCTCTCCACTCCTACCACGGCTACGCTCTCCACTCCTACCACAGCTACGCTCTCCACTCCTACCACGGCTACGCTCTCCACTCCTACCACAGCTACGCTCTCCACTCCTACCACAGCTACGCTCTCCACTCCTACCACAGCTACGCTCTCCACTCCTGCCACGGCTACGCTCTCCACTCCTACCACAGCTACGCTCTCCACTCCCACTACAGCTACGCTCTCCACTCCCACTACAGCTACGCTCTCCACTCCCACTACAGCTACGCTCTCCACTCGAAATGTAACCGGAATCACTGGGTTCACTTCACAACGGCGCCGTACCGGACACAAGCAAGGATTGTCTGAACACGAGTCTCTTCAGGAAAGGCAAACTTTATTGTGTCGTCACACAAGTGCTCACACAGGATTGAATCGCAAAGAGTGAGCCCCCTTCTCCCCCCCCAACGAGGGGTTTTATACCCCAAATACATAATTCGGTACATCCCAATTAGCCAACCTCCCGATGACACTTATCCCACCCCACGTGGGTTAATACCTCCCTTGATTAGTAACAAAGGCATTCCATACATTGATCGTAAATTGACAAACTTCATGTTAGTCTGACAGTTTGTGATTTGCTGCCCCACTCAATCCGGGCCGTGCCCACCTCCCTAAAGGCTATGTTTATTTGTTACAGATAAAGCCTGGTCTGGTTTCTACACTCTCTTTGTCTCTCTGCAGGCTTCTGTGACCTTGCTGTATCCATTTGTCATCCTGTCTCTCCGTGCCAAGAGCTGGCCAGATCTTTCTCCATTTTATTGCTTCTCTGCTAATCTACCACATTCCTAAGATTCTATGTAAGCTCTATTCTAGTGTCTATTGAAATCTACCTAGTTATTTGTAAGTGAATCAATATTCTGAACAAGATGGCCGCTTGGCTCATAATAGCGACCATCTTCCAGCCTGATTCCACTTCATTCCCCCCTTGGCTCAAGCCTCAGGTTCTTTTCCTGATGCTTGTAGCCATCACCCCCCGCTAGTGCTAATTTTAAACTCCTCATACCTTAGGGGACCTATTTTCGTTGGGAACATGTCTTGTGGGATTATCAGTGGTATCTTTTGTGTCTGTGTAGGTGTCAGTGCTTTCTTGCACAGTGGCCATAGGCATAGCCCTATGCGGTAGGTCAGTGTTCCTATGACCAAGATCACCACTATCATCAGAATCATGGATCCAATCTGTGAGATGAATCTCAGGATGGATCCAAACCACTCTCCGATTGCTCCGAACCCACGGAGTGGATTTCAGCCTTCAACAGCGATTCTCCTTGCTGTGTTCTGCGACTGTGCTACCTTCTCTTGGTGATCTTGGATTACCTGGTAATAGTCCGGGACATCATGTGTAGTGTTTCTGATGAAAGTGCAACATTCATAGTGCATTGTCATTTCACACAATCCATTCAGGGCCGCACTGATTTGCTCGAGCGCCATGTCATGTATCATCTGTACCTTCCGTATTTCACGCACCTCCAGATTCAGCAACTGAATATCCATACTAGTTTTATTCAGAATTTCATCCATCAAACTGACATAACTGTTCAATCTCACCATCAACTCTCTTCCCCATCCAGTCCATGCTGGCAGCCATGACCATATCCGATCTACCTTTTTAAACCACTCTCTCTTCTGTCTTTCAAACACCAGTGGGTACCTAGGGTGGAGTGCTGTGTCTGTGTTAGTGTCTTCTCCCCTTACCCTCTGGATCGGGATCAGTTTTGCCAGATAACACATTCCCGTTATTGTTGGTGGCACCCATGTGTAACACACCTTTCCACAACACACCTGGTACCCCCCTTTCAATATAAATGGAGACAAATGTAGTGTTCCCTTCGCTATCTCTATCGTCAGTCGTCTTATCCGTCTCGTTGTATCGCCATTCTTCCTCTCTTGGCATAATTACTGCAATTTTCACAGATTTGGGGGGTTGGCTGGCTGGGTTGTACTGCCGAGCAGAGCTGCCACTCTCAGGCAGGTCTAATTGAGCGTGACCCCCGGGAAGGAACGTAATTTGGGCTTGCAATTTGCAAAGGATATCCCGCCCCAGGAGCTGGATGGGACATTCGGGCATATACAAAAATTCATGTTCAACATTATGCCCACCCACACTAAATTTTTGAGAAGCAAGAAAAGGGTACTTAGCAGACACTCCCATTGCTCCCATTATATCAACTTCTTTTCTCATTGGGGGTGCAATTTGCTGAGTTACAACGGAATATTCGGCACCGGTGTCAACCATAAAAATTTCATCTTTATTTCCCACTCTCATAGTGACTGTGGGCTCGTGGTTACCGAGCGGGATGGGCCCAGGTCTTTGTCAATATATACCCTGCCCTTCAAATGACGTTCCCGCTAATCCCACAAACCCTGCTCCGGCTCCCTCGTTTCTCTCATACCTGCTGTCTGTTACCTGGCCATTAGAGGCCTGACCTCCCGCTTCCCCAACTCCCCCTTGTCCCCCAAATTTAGCCAAAAATGCAGGACAGTCATTTTTCCAGTGACCTTCACCCCGGCACCAGGCACACTGGTTAGGTCCCAGGGGTTCCCTAGGGGCTCCCCTTCCTCTGGCCCCCCTACCCCTTGCTCTCCCTCTGTCCGGACCACCTCATCCTCCACCATTCCCCATATAACCGACCACACCTGTGTCCCCTTTTGTTTCTTTATTTCTTCTAGATCCCGGTTATGAAACACCTTATTAGCAATCTCAACTAATTCGCTAATACCTTTTCCCAAAAACCCATCTAATCTCTGTATTTTGTTCCGTATATCCCTCTGTGACTGACCCACAAACGAAAAATTAATTAACCTCTGGTTCTCCGCTGCCTCCGGATCAATAGGACTGTACATCCTGTACGCATCCAGCAATCTTTCTAAAAATGCGCTTGGGGATTCTTTTAATTCTTGTACAACATCCGCTATTTTTCCCATATTCGTGGGTTTCTTCCCTCCCGCTTTAACACCCATTATTACTGCTGTTCTGTACGTCTGCAGGTGGGCAATACCCTCTGCGGTGCTGTACGGCCACTTGGGATCTGTTTTGGGATAGTGTTCCTCTGCCCACGCTTCTGGCTGGGGCTTAGCATCTGCTACGGCTTGGGCGAGTAAAATCTTTTGTGCGCTACTATTTATCCGGGCTCTCTCCTCTGTGGTGAACATTGTCAACATTAGTTGCTGACAATCTGCCCATGTGGGGTTATGTGTAAGCATAACTGATTCTATCATACTGGCCACTGCTGCGGGATTAGTGGAATACAGTGGTGTGTGTGTTTTCCAATTAAAAAGGTCTGTTGTCGTAAATGGGACATATGTGTATTGTACTGGCCCAGGAGCTCCATTTGCCAGTAACGGACCTGGCACTTCCCGTAGGGGCATTTGATAGGGATTATGCTGATATGGCTCCCGGGGTTTATATATATTGTTCGCTGCGCGAGTGGTGGCCCCCTGTTTCTCATCTAAACTCTCATTATCACCATTCTCCTGGGACACTAGTTTATATACGCTCCCATCAGGCATCTCAATCTTCTCTGGTGGAGCCTCTCTGTCTCCTCCACCCGCTGCCCCCTGTTCTTCCTCCGCAATCCCGTGTGACGGAGCTGAGGGAGCTGACTGGGAAATAGCAGCTGCCCGCTCCCCCCTCTCCGCCCGCGCAACTGCGGCACTCAAAGCTTCTCTAGCCGCACCGTAACATGACGCGTATGGCGGGGGCAAGGAATCTATCTCTTCCGGTTGTTCTACCAACACCGGTCTCCCTTTCTCTTCACTATTTGGGGGTACCTGCTTCTTGTTTTGTCCCGCCATCATTATAAAATGACTTTTATCTTTTACACAATACCTCCATATATCTATATACGGGTACTGTTCGGGATGTCCGCATTTCCCGGTGACTTGGGAATGCACCCTCTGTATCAGCTCTGAATCCATTGACCCCTGCTCTGGCCATTCTGGAACTAATAGTGACCATACAATTGTACACATTAATGTTAGCTTCTCCTTAGTTAAAGGGATACTCTAAGCAACATGACCACCTAAGCTATTTTAGGTGGTCATGATGCCCGGAGTATCCTGCCCTCTGTCCCCCCTCCCTCCGCTCAGCGGTTCAGCTGTAAATGCTGAAAACAGCTGAGAGAGGCGGAGAACTTTACTCCGCCCTCCCAGCTGTCAGTCAGCAGAGCGGGAATCATATTTCCCGCTTCTGCCGACTTTTGACGAGTAGGAGACGTCATCGCACTTTCAACGCGATGACGTCTCCAACTCACCGCAGAAGCTGGCGGCTCCCTCTGAGGGTTAGTGTTGCGCACATCCTCTTGCGCGCAACACTAATCCTCAGAGGGAGCCGGGAGGAAGCCTGCCGATTGGCTGGCTTATGTGAGAGGCGCGCATGCGCGCTTCTCACGTAAACCGGAAGCCAAGAAGCAAGAAGAAGGACGGGAGCGGAAGAGGAGGGAGATGAGTATAAAAAAATAAAAAAATACCCCGCTGGAAAGAAGAGGATTTTAGGGTAAGTATTACAGTTAAAAGAAAAAAAAGAAAAAGGAAAGTTTTATTAAGGGAATAGGGATAGGTTAGGTTAAAAAAACGGGGGGGTTATTTTTTTGTTGGAGTGTTCCTTTAACTCCACACCATAATCATGCGTCGTATATAACGCTTCAAAATTCCGCACCATATACCCTAGGGGCGTCTCGCCCTCCTTTACCTTCTTGGGCTTGGATGACCCGTTTCCCATTATTACCCTTAAAAAGACAGTAACCTTCTTACAACACAGATATTACTTTTTAGCAAGGACAATTAAAATCTACGGTCTGGTACTTCAGCCAACAATTCTCACGTGTCTGACCCGCTTCCTCCGTCAGTAGCCAGACTGCAGTCGCCTGAGCCGGAAACGTACCTTGGGAGTCGGCTCTCAAGTTTGCTTTCTCGCAGGGCGAGTAGGCGCTCGTTCACTCACAGCACTCAAATCATTCACAGCACATACTGTACCAGATACTTTCAGCACAAAACAAAACATAAACAATTCAATTCTTTCTACTAGCCGAGGGTACTCCGTCCCTCCTTTTGGCTCCTTATACCCCGTCAATTGAGCTCTAACTCTTGACTGCTTGTGACTATGTGCACCCCGTTCTATAACTACACTCCCGTCTGCAATTCCAATTTGCCTATGAGCAATCTACCCACCCGGCACCACTATCTCTGCAGCTACCTCTGGCCCCAATGAGCCCTCTTCACTACACGACGTACACACTAGCACTGAGTCAGGGCTCTCAGCCCAGTCACAGAAATCCCTCCTCCTTTCCTGGTCCACGTGCAGAAGCTCTATTTACAAACACTGAATATGCAACTCCACGTGGCTACTTTCTCCCTCTCTTACAGAACTACCCTTTGGTTGGCATCCGATCCCCCGAATCCAGACACGCGCTAGCCACTCTGGCTCCTTTGCTTTGTCCGTGCTATCAGCGACGGGCTAGGTATGTCAACGAGACCGTGGCCGCGAGTCTCCTTATCTGACTATTCGTATAATGTTTCCCTTTATACCGGTATTTCCTTTAGACCTACAAATATAGAAGACACTTTACCTATCGCCGCGCTGCTCGCTGTTTCCTCAGACTCGGTGGTGTCCCAGCTTCCCGGGCCGGGGGTCCGTTTGGGACGAGACGAGGTCCACTGAACAGGAAATCCTGCTTGGTGCCTGCAAATGTCAGCTCACCTTCAACGGATGCCCAACCGACGGGATCACTCGCACCTGCAGTCAACCGCTACAGTATTCAGCAGCCGTTGCTGTGCCGGCAAGGGCCCGTATCCCGGCTATCGAGCCCCCAAGAAATGTAACCGGAATCACTGGGTTCACTTCACAACGGCGCCGGACCGGACACAAGCAAGGATTGTCTGAACACGAGTCTCTTCAGGAAAGGCAAACTTTATTGTGTCGTCACACAAGTGCTCACACAGGATTGAATCGCAAAGAGTGAGCCCCCTTCTCCCCCCCCAACGAGGGGTTTTATACCCCAAATACATAATTAGGTACATCCCAATTAGCCCACCTCCCGATGACACTTATCCCACCCCACGTGGGTTAATACCTCCCTTGATTAGTAACAAAGGCATTCCATACATTGATCGTAAATTGGCAAACTTCATGTTAGTCTGACAGTTTGTGATTTGCTGCCGCACTCAATCCGGGCGTGCCCACCTCCCTAAAGGCTATGTTTATTTGTTACAGATAAAGCCTGGTCTGGTTTCTACGCTCTCTTTGTCTCTCTGCAGGCTTCAGTGACCTTGCTGTATCCATTTGTCATCCTGTCTCTCCGTGCCAAGAGCTGGCCGGATCTTTCTCCATTTTATTGCTTCTCTGCTAATCTACCACATTCCTAAGATTCTATGTAAGCTCTATTCTAATGTCTATTGAAATCTACCTAGTTATTTGTAAGTGAACCAATATTCTGAACAAGATGGCCGCTTGGCTCATAATAGCGACCATCTTCCAGCCTGATTCCACTTCACTACCACAGCTACGCTCTCCACTCCTACCACGGCCACGCTCTCCACTCCTACCACGGCCACGCTCTCCACTCCTACCACGGCCACGCTCTCCACTCCTACCACGGCCACGCTCTCCACTCCTACCACGGCTACGCTCTCCACTCCTACCACGGCTACGCTCTCCACTCCTACCACGGCTACGCTCTCCACTCCTACCACGGCTACGCTCTCCACTCCTACCACGGCTACGCTCTCCACTCCTACCACAGCTACGCTGTGCAGGCCTTCTGCTACCTCCACATGTGCCATCTCCACGCCTACTGACACCCTGCACACGTGTCCTGTCGCTCTGACTCCCATGCCCTGACACCTCTCTACCTCTCCTCGCCTCATGCTGCTCCTCAACACTCCTCCTCCCTCCATCTCCTCTCCCTGCACCCTCCATGACAGTGACTCACCGGTACAATGGGGAATACACGGAGTTAGGGTGACAAAATGGATACAATAGGGGGTAAGAGGGGTTGTGACAAGTATGTATGTGCTGTTTGGGTGTATTTGTGACTGTGTAATGTGTATTAACGTGTAGTGATGTGTGATGCTTATGTGTAATGTGGATCTATGTGATGTTTGACACGAAAATGAACCTGCTCCTGCATTAATATCTCCCCTCTCTCTATCTCTCTCTCGCTCTCTCTACTCACCGAAACCACCAACCGCATGGGACGCTGTACCTGCCTAAAAATGGAACAGACAGTCACAGTTTGTGGCCGGCGCAATTTATTTATGTGAGATAGGTGTGGTTCCTGATTCTGATTGGCTGAATCCCGAAAACAGCGCACGCAACTATTTTTGCGCTAGACAGCTTTGCGCGTGCATTTGAGCGCATCCAGTTTGCGCGCGCAATTGATCGGTGGGAGAAAAAAGGCGCGAGGATTGTAATTCCAGCGGTGATTAGCACACACAAACCGTTAACGTTTGGCGCAAAAATGTTTGCTTTGCGCGAGGCTTTTTGCGCGAAGATTGTAATTTGGCCCTACATATATTTTCAGTGTCTCTTTAGCTCCTCCAGAATCTCCATCTCACTCTGGGCTGCACCACACTCGTGCCTTTGGGCACCGCTTCAAATTCTGGTACTGCTGATCTCTGTACCCCGATCGAGTCACATATGTTAATGTGGATTCCTTGCTGGACCCCCATTTCCAACCAGCAGTCTTTTGTGCCTTTCTCCAGCCCATAGCCGAAGCATAAGGATGGGTACACTGAAAGCGCAGTGGTATCATCCCTTAGAAATGAGGCAACACACAGATCTTGAGGTTTAGAACTGACGGCTTCGGGAACTGAGCCTTTTAATGAAATAATATATACCGTGTCAGGCGGAGCCGGTCAGTCAATGCAAAAAGACACCCTGGTTTCTCACTGCACCTCATCATAATCTCTCCCCCAGAATACGACTCTTACTGCTCTGAGGTTTCTGCTCTGCATCTCGGAGTCTGACACATCAGCCCAGACACCATAATCCAGATCTACAGCACTACAAAGCCCCCCCATCCCTGACCAGCACTCAAAACTAAGAGCCATGGACATATTCCTGTGTATTTTCAGACACTATAGAGGAAGCACTATCGTTCCTCCACAAGATCCGGCGTCCAGGTAACCTGTGATAATGAATCCAGACACAGCCAGGGATCCGCTGAGCCAGAGGATCCTGGATCTAACTCTGGAGATGATCTTTCTGCTGACTGGAGAGGTAAGAGATTCCATGAGATTCCATATTGCTGCTGATATTAAATCCCCCTGGAGCTGTGTGACCCAGGAGACATTTCAGAGGCAGATCAGTAGTAGATTTGATGTGTAAATAAAGGTTCCAGCACACCATACAGCACACTATGGAGATAACACACTGACACAAAAGCATGGGGGGCCCAGGGGGGGGCGACAGGTTTATACCTCTCTATATTGGCCTCAATGTTTAGGGTCATATGGTGGTGAAGATCCATGAGATGGTCAGTGACAGCAGCCGTCACCAAATATCAGAAGGACACGGCAGGAGCCAAAGCTTCAATACGGAGCCTCCACCTCACTCAGGAATCCATGAGCAAAACCATGAGAAGATCCTGGAGCTGAGCAATCAGATCATCCGTCTGCTGACTGGAGAGGTGAGGCTGCTGGGAATGGGACATTATACGCTAACACCAAGGCATGTGTCTGGATGGTGACTGTGTCATTGTGTGTGTCAGGTTCCTATACGCTGTGAGGATGTCACTGTCTATCTCTCCATGGAGGAGTGGGAGTATGTGGAGCGACACAAGGAGCTCTATGAGGACGTCATGATGGAGGATCACCAGCCTGTTATTACACGGGGTAAGAGATGCTTTAATTCTCATAATGTTTGTGTCCAATCCCAGAGCAACGTGTCCCAATAATCCCCTGAAATGTTGGCTGTGCCGTGTAATAGACGTGTTCCTGAATGAACGTCTCACGTGTTCATGTGATTTTCCCTCCAATAGATAAATCTGTATGGGGTGAATTTCACGCTGCGGTTTCTTTATGGGATATTGGATGTGAAAATGGAAGTGAAATTCTAAGCAATAATGTGGAAAAGGATCTGAACAAGACGAGAAAAGGACCAGCTGAATCTGCAACATACACAGAGCGAGAATCTCTGGCGTCTGAAGAAAGACACGTCCCAGAGAAAGAGATTTATCCAATCACAGAACCCCCAGAATATCCACCCCCTGATATTAAGGAGGAACCGGCCTCATGTGACGAAGGAAATCTCCCAGACAGCGACATGTATGAACCCCCAGAACATACACAGACACAATATACCTCTACTTATACAGGGGCAGAATCCCAGTCACATGGAGAAGGAGATATCTCACATCCTGACATTTCTCCCCTCCCAACATACACAGACTGAATATCCATCTACTGACATTAAGGAGGAATCACCACATATGGAGAAGGAAATCTCACAGACAGCGACATGTATGAACCCCAGAACATACACAGACTGAATATCCATCTACTGACATTAAGGAGGAATCACCCACATATGGAGAAGGAAATCTCCCAGACCGCGACATGTATGAACCCCCAGAACATACACAGACCGAATATACAGCTGATAATATAGGAGACTATTTTAAAGCCAATACAGACCAAGTAGAAATAAAAATTCACCCGAGACCTTTTAAATGTGTCACTCAGGCCTCTGCTGTTGCAAAACCCATGACTCAAGAAGGAGAAAAACCATTTAAATGCCCTGAATGTGGGAAAAGCTTCACTCAGGCCTCAACTCTTAAACTACATAAAAGGATTCACACAGGGGAAAAACCATTTAAATGCTCCGAATGTGGAAAAGGCTTCACTAACGCCTCAAATCTTACAATACATAAAATGATTCACACAGGAGAAAAACCATTTAAATGCTCCGAATGTGGGAAAGGCTTCACTCAGGCCAACTCTTACACTACATAAAAGGATTCACACAGGGGAAAAACCATTTAAATGCTGAATGTGGAAAAGGCTTCACTAACGCCTCATATCTTACACTACATAAAAGGATTCACACAGGGGAAAAACCATTTAAATGCTCTGAATGTGGGAAAGGCTTCACTAACGCCTCAAATCTTACAAAACATAAAAGGATTCACACAGGAGAAAAACCATTTAAATGCTCTGAATGTGGGAAAGGCTTCACTAATTCCTCATCTCTTGCAAGACATAAAAGGATTCACACAGGGGAAAAACTAATTTAAAGGATCTTAATGGGAAAGTTTTTCTTTAAGGACTTCTTGAACATAGAAGGAGTCGGAGGTTAAAACACTTTTTATATAAAATATTTCACATTTATAAATAGAGGGAATATTGAAAACAAACCATATATTGGAAAACGTATATTACAGTGGTGGAATTGCGGGTTTAGGTTATAATATAAAAATGCAGCTTTTACTGTACAGCTTTTCTGAATTATTTATGTATAAAAATTTTACCGTTAAAGTGCGGCATCGTCTGTTCCAGAGATTTGTGATAAGTGTTTTGTTGTGTTTTAATAAATCCAGTAAAACCTTTTCTATGTTACAGCTTCCAGTGGAGACACACACATATAAACATGTATATTGATGTCATGTCCTGTTAGGGGGGACGTGGTATTGAGGGAGGGGAACCCAATGGCAGGTCAAGAGGAGATCTCTCACAATCCTTGGTCAGAGATGTAGCTGGGGTTGGTAGCCAGGTGATCAGTCCAGGAGCAGAGGGGGATATTGGGATATTACTACTGGTGGTCGCGCCTGGAGGACCCTGTGTGGAGCATTGTGCCAGCTACAGGTGCCCATCACTGGGAGGTGGGGGGGCACCTCGCGCAGTAATACATATTTTTAAATCTATATATTATTTATTTGGTTTTACAGACAAGGCGCCCCCTCTGTGCTGGAAACCTTTCACTATAAAAGTAAAAACCAGTTATAAAAATATTGTAAAAGACACAATTTTACAGAAATAAATGGGATAAATGTTGGCTTTTGTTCCGGGAGCTCAGACGTTCCTGTGTTCCGGTGGCCTCGTTACAGAAACCCAGGATATCACAACATGCGCCTTTTCATCTGGCGGGCCGCTCTTACACCGGGGTCATGTTCCCTCCCTAAAACACATGGGTTTGCTGTACATGTTAACCCTTTCGCTGCTGAGGAATTTCACGCCTCTGTGCTGAGCTCATTTTTACCTGTTTCGCTCATCTTGTTTAAACGCGTTTTGAAGCTTATTTTATTATATGACCCAGACATATTATATATCGTTCTTTCCGGCAGACACGGCAGATTCATAATATGTCATTATTATATGTATACGTCATGTCCTGTCTGTATATTATAACAAAAAATGCACTAAAATATGAATTTTCAATAATTTACAATGTGTAAAGTGTTTTTTTTTTCCATTTTAACATGCGATCGTTTGCGGTTATATTTTGTATGGGGTGCGCTTGTTAAAAAAATTAGAAATGGGGTCTCGTTATTTTTTTTTGGGGGGAAAACTATGCGATTTTTAACAAGCGCACCGCATACCGTGGCAGTTGGGGGTTAACTCCAGGACTGGCATCATCATGCTATGCACGATGACGCCAGTCGTCAGGGGGCATTCCCGGAAGCTTGACCGACATCCAAGATGTCGGCCAGCTCCGGGAGAGGATCATGATTTGGCGCTTTTCGGCGCCGAATCGTGATCCGGCACCCAAGGGGTTAAAGGCAGACACGGTTTGGAAGGGCAGGCTGTGCCCTTCCAAACCGTGCCTGCCTTCAGCCGCAGGACCCTGGCGATCGGGAGGGAGAGAGATCAGAAGGACCTGACCCCTCCCTTTCAGGTACCTCCTCCGCACATGCGGGGGGGGCGCCTGAATTGGATGTCATTGCGCCGCCCCGATGACATCTAATGGTGCCGGCGGCGGCCCCGGGTGCTGGGCTGACATCGAGGATGTCAGCCCGCACCGGGGGGGCACAGCAAAAGGCCGGAATCCGGCCGATCGCTGGCTGCAAATGGAGGACGCGCTCAGCGCGTCCTACCCACGCAACAGTACCTGCGGGTGGACACGCTGAGCGTGTCCTCCGCAGCGAAAGGGTTAATGTTCATTCAGTGGTTTATCAGGGTTATTCAAAGAGAATCAAAAAGTCCCGCACGTTCGGTGACTTTTCGTTCTCTTCAATTCGGTTCATTTTGCCGATCCCATTTCGGCATATGTACATGCGGTGTATTCAGCAAGCACCACAGGGCCGTCGAAGTGCAGGGAAAAGCCACCAAAAACCTGCCGAAAACTCACCGCAAAACCCGGCGAATGCATGCCGAAAATCTGCAAAAACATATGGATTAGCCCCGCCGGAAAAACCCGAACAGGAGCCGATCACACGCAGCGCAGCCGTCAGAAAAAGCCGACACCACAGACGAATGGAGTGAAAAAAAAACAGTTTGTTTGAATGTTTGAAAAGTGAAACGCTGTTTGCAAAGAAACGACTGAACGAAAATGTCTGAAATTTACATATAAAATCCAATGAATGAGAATAAAAAGGCTGTTACAGAGAAAAGAACAAACGTTTCGGGAGATCACCAAGATACAAGTGATCCTGTAAAGGGATCCCTGTGAATCACAGAAATAGAAGCCCCTGTTTACGTTTACCCCAAGTTTACCCTTTCTCTGCTGGTTAGTCAAACAGCAGGGAAAGGGTTAACTTTGGGTGTTGTGTCGGATCTAGTTCATCGTCGAGAGCTGTTCCAAGCAGCATTCGGCAAAATCGGAACTCCGCCTACTCTGGCTCCAGCAAATCAGCGCCTCCCAATCTCACGCCCTGTAGAGCCCCCCTGCACAGTGTCTGCCTCCGTCCACAGACCCGCCCCCTGCACACAAAGCACCCCGAAAAAGCTCCTCCTGCACTGCCCTCTGCACCACAGTAACACTACCATCCAGCCAACCCCTGCAACACAGAGGGCAGTGCAGGAGGATTTTTTTCGGGGTGCTTTGTGTGCAGGGGGCGGGTCTGTGGACGGAGGCAGACACTGTGCGGGGGGGGGGGCTGTACCGGGGCGTGATATTGGGAGGCGCTGATGTGCTGGAGCCTGGGTAGGCGGAGTTCTGATTTTTGCCGAATGCTGCTTGGAACAGCTCTCGACCATGAACTAGATCCGACACAACAGCGTTCAGCAGTTGATCGGAGGTATTCGGCGGATCATTGGCTTTGATTTTTTGGCGATTTGTTGGATGCGTTTGGTGGTGTTCAGCGGTTTATCGGATGTGTTTCGCGGGTTTATCAGCGACGTTCGGCAGATCTATTCGCCGCACTTTGGGGACCATACAGTGAATGCTGAATTCACCGCAGGGTCTGCAAATTGAGCTCGCCAAAGTGCGTCGAATGAAAGAGCACCGGAATTTGTCTGAGTTGTGCAATAAAACATGACTTCAAATTGTGTTTAAACATGATGAGCGCAAAACGGTCACAATGAGCTCAGCGCACAGAGGGGAAACTGTTACCGGAGTCAATCAGGTTCACTTCATTAACGGCGCCGGACCAGACACAAGCAAGGATTGTCCAAACACGAGTCTTTCAGGAAAGGCAAGATCTTTATTGTGTCGTCACACCAAGTGCTCACACAGGATTGAATCGCTTAGAGTGAGCCCCGATTACAGAGACATGAGGGTTTTATGCCCCAAATACATAATTAGGTACATCCCCATTAGCCACTCCCTATGACACTCTATTCTTCCCCACGTGGGTTAATACCTCCCATCATTAATTCGAACACAAAGAAATTCCACATATAACTATAAATTGATACACTTCTCGTTAGTTTGACAGTCTGTGATTTGTTTGTGCTGTCTTTCTCCGGGCAGTGCCTCCCTCCCTATCGGCTATGTTTATTCAGGTGGCCTGGGGCCCGGTCTTCTATCCTCCTTCGTCTTTCCACGGCCCCAACGACCTTGGCGCTTTTCTCCTCCGCTTCCAGAAACAGCAAAGATCTTTCATAAGGCTTTAATTGCTTTTCTGCTAATCTAAACGCATTCCTAAATTTCTACGTATACCTCATTCTAGTCTCAGCTACAAACCTGCCTAGTTATATACAAGTGAACCAATATTCTGAACAAGATGGCCGCCTGTGTACAATGGCGGCCGTCTTCCAGCCTATTTCCACTTCATTCCCCCTTGGCTCAAGTGTCAGGATCTTTTCCTGGCACTTGTAGCCATTACACTCCACTATTCTGAAACTACTGAAAAAGGGGGGGTTTCTTTCACTGGGAACATACCCTGTGGAATTATCAGTGGTATCTTCTGTGTTTGTGTGGGTGTCAGTGCTATCTTGCACAGTGGCCATATGCATAGCCCTATGCGGTATATCAGTATCCCTATGGTCAAGATCACCACTATCATAAGTATCATGGATCCAATCTTTGAGATGAATCTCAAGATGGAACCAAACCATTCTCCCATTGCCCCAAACCCCCGGAGCGGATTCCAGCCTTCGGCAGCAATCCTCCTGGCTGTGCCCTGCAACTGTGCTACCTTCTCCTGATGATCTTGAATTACCTGGTAATAATCTGGGACTTCTTGTGTAGTGTTTCTGATGAAGGTGCAACATTCATAGTGCATTGTCATTTCACACAATCCATTCAAGGCCACACTGATCTGCTCAAGCGCCATTTCATGTATCATTTGCACCTTTCGTAACTCACGCATTTCCAGATTCAGCAGCTGGATATCCATACTGGTTCTATTCAGAATCTCATCCATCAGGTTGACATAGCTATTCAATCTCCTCATCATCTCTCCTCCCCATCCAGTCCATGCTGGCAACCATGTCCATATTCGATCCATCTTCGTAAACAATTCTCTCTTCGGTCTTTCAAACACCAGTGGGTACCTAGGGTGTAGTTCTGTGTCTGTGTTTGTGTCTTCTCCCCTTAGTTTCTGGATTGGGACCAGCTTAGCCAAATAACACATTCCCGTTATTGTTGGTGGTACCCATGTGTAACACACCCTTTCACAGCACACCTGGTACCCTCCTGTCACTATAAATGGTGATAAATATAGTGTTCCCTTTGATATCTCTATCGCAAGGTGTCTCAGCCGTCTCATCATATCCACTGCACCCTGCCTCCCATTGGTCACATTCCCAATCACCGCCTCTTGGTCTCTAGTGAGTTGCCTGCATCGTATGTATAAATAATTCGCCTTTTGTCCTGTTTTGAATATATAAATGTATAATAACCAGTTGAACTGACTTGAGTTACATAACCCACCCTCGTTATTTGTTTCTTTATCTGGTCCTAGTTGAAAACACCATTCTGGTGGATACACTGGTCCTATTATGGGGTACCCGGGACTGACTGATTCTGTCTTTTCCCTGATACAAACATACTCAAATTCATTGGAACAGAGGCAAATGGTATATGAATTGTCTCTGAATCAAGGGTGGGGGCCGGGCCCCTAAAAAGCACCCTGTGGGTATCCCCCGTCGGCGGATGGTCAGGACCTGTGCCCATCAAAACACCCACTTGTTGATCCCCTGTATTATCTGGGTTAGGATCATTTAGGTGCTCATGGCTGTGGTCTTTGTCAGCTTCAGCCTCAGCGGGTTGGTTTCGTTGGTAACGACCTTCCATGTTGGTTCAGGACTGGCTGCGGCTGCTTTTACCCTGGAGTGATGTATCCACGGGACCACCTCGGCAACCTTTACTGCTGTGGGGGTTGATAACAGGACAAAATAAAAACCTCTCCATTTTGGACCTAGTGGACCAATTTTCCCCTCTTTTACCCATTCTGAGTCACCCGGACAATACTTATACAGTGAAGAATACAGAAAATGCGGTATATTATCCCCTACCTAAGTATTTAATTTCTGCATTGATTTACTCAGCATTATTACCTGATCATTTAGTTTAGTTTCTCCCAATGCCCGAAGGTCCCCCCTTAGTCCATTAATTAGAGGGGTTGGCCGTTCAAACATAAATTCGTACGGACTTAGCTTCAATTGGGGGGTTGGTCTGCACCTAATGTGCAAAAGGACTATCGCCAGCACATCCAATCAGCCTAATAACATCTCTTGACACAGTTTGGACATCAAAGTCTTTGCGGTTCATTCTCTCGAATTTTCTGCTCGTTCCACTTCGGTTATTTCTTTTGTATCTCTCCATTTCGGTTATTTCTTTTGTATCTTCTCCATTTCGGTTATTTCTTTTGTATCTTCTCCATTTCGGTTATTTCTTTTGTATCTTCTCCATACTCCCCCATTACTTTTACGCCGAAGAATTTCAGCATCATATTGTAAATCTGCGCAGTCTTTGCTGAACTTCTGAGGTGTTAACCATTAGGCGTGTCTCTTGCGGATTTAGGGAAGTAGAGTAGAATTTTCGGCCTTGTGTTCGAGTTGGGAAAAAAAAACAAAAAAAAAAAAAAAAAAAAAAAAAACCATTGGATATAATCATAATTGAGTTCTAACAGTTCATAATCATCTTGCCATTTGTTCAATATTATTTCAATGAACTCGCCGTGGGGTTCAAACTTTTTTTTTTTAAATTCATATAGAACTCGTAATTTGGCATGGAAAATTGAGGCTCTTGCTTGCAGATCAGTACTTTAGCTTGAGCTTCTGCTTCTGTTGGTGGTGGCGGTTTTGCAGCTGCTTTTGCGGCCTGGTCCGCGCGTCTGTTACCTTTTGGAATTTCATCACGGCCTTTTTGATGGCCACGACAGTGCATGATACTGACAGCACTTGGTTTCCACACTGCTTCCAGAAGGCCGCGATTTCAGCTGCATATTTGATTTGTTGTCCTGAAGACGTGAGTAGGCCTCTTTCTTTGTAGAGTGCACCATGTGCATGGACTGTCATGAAGGCGTACTTGGAATCTGTGTAGATATTCACTCTTTTGCCTTCAGAAATTTCAAGGGCTCTGGTTAAAGCTGTTATTTCAGCTAGTTGTGCCGATGTATGGCCTGGCAGTGGCTTTGCTTTGATAACTTCTTCTGTTGAGACTACTGCATAGCCGGAGACTTCCTTCCCATCATCCATATAGCTGTAGATCGTATTTGTCTAGGGGTACGTCTTTCAAATCTGGCCTGCTACTGAACACTTCTTCCATGACTTGGAGGCATTCATGATTTGGATCCTCTTCACAGTCAGGCAGTAAAGTAGCAGGGTTTAAAATATCGATGAGGTCCAAATGAACCCGTGGATTTTCACACATCATGGCTTGGTACTTCGTCATCCGGCTGTTGCTGAACCAGTAACCTCCTTTGACATCCAGCAGAGCCTTGACAGCGTGGGGCACCTTGACATGAAGAACTTGTCCAAGGGTCAGTTTGTCTGCTTCTGCTATTAGCATTGCGGTGGCAGCCACTGCTTTCAGGCATGGGGGTAGGCCGCAGCCCACAGGGTCGAGTTGCTTGGAGAGGTAGGCCACAGGCCTCAGCCATGAGCCAAAGGTCTGGACCAATACTCCTGTTGCCGTTTGATTATGTTCATGTACGAACAGCTGGAAAGGCTTGCTATGATCTGGCAGACCCAGCGCAGGAGCTTCCATCAGCAGAGTCTTTAATTTCAGAAACGCTGCGGTTGCTCTTCTTCCCAATGAAAGGGGTCTAGTTCTCCCCCCCCCCCCTTTGTGGCTTGATGAAGCGGCTTGGCAATGTCGGCGAAGCTGGGGATCCACAGGCGGCAGAAGCCTGCATCTCCCAGGAACTCACGGATTTGTCTCCTGGTCTTTGGTTGGGTATGTGGCACACCGCTTCTTTTCTCCCTGCCACCCAGTGCACGTTTGGTACCCGTTAACTGGAAGCCCAGATATTTTACACTGCGTTTTCATATTTGTGCTTTCTTTTTAGAAACTCTGTAACCTGCTTGGCTTAGTAGATGTAGCAAGGCTTTTGTGGCAGATAAACAGTCTTTTTCTGTGGGGGAAGCCAGTAAATTGTATGGATTAGGAACCACAGGGTGTAGTGTTACTGTGGCCTCGTTGACAGCTCGTAAATCTTGGACAGGGCGATACTCTTGTGTGCCCTCTTTCAGTACTGGCAATAGAGGTGTGTTCCATGGTGACACACAGAATTTTAATATGCCGTTATCTTTAAATTTCTGTAAATATATTTGTATATTCTGCTTGGCTTTTTGTGGATATAATATCATTTTAGAGCCACCGGTGTTGCGCCGGGCTGTGATTCAACTCATCTGGGCGGGTTTTCCTCCGCCCCCACCTCAGGAATTCCAAGGAGTAGTGCGTGCGGATCCGGCGTGGCAGACAGAGTAGGTGCCGTGCGCCATTCTTCTTCCCTTGACATAACTACTGCGATTTTCACAGATTGTGGATTGTGCGGACTGGCTGGAATATGCTGTCGAGTAGAGCCACCACTATCGGGCAGATCTAATTGAGCGTGACCCCCGGAAAAAAAAAAACATAATTTGGGCTTGCAATTTGTAAAAAAATATCCTACCCCAGGAGCTGGATGGGACATTCGGGCATATACATATATACACATTGTATAAACAATATCCTCAGAAATCTTTTCCCGTAACCAAAACAGACTCTTAATACCACATCGGAAAATAAATAAATAAACATAAAAATAAATCATTCCACTGTCATAAAACCACTCCACACATCTCATCAGTAATTATCTAAAACAATCTCATAACAATAAAATAACCATTCCTTCAAAAATCAAACAAAAACATACCTTTTAAAACCAGTAAAGAAAAACTACTTTAATTATTTCTCGAATTATTCTTTCTTTTAATATAAATTTTCTACAGACAAATATTCTATTGTGACATATATTAAAATTAGCTAAACACAGTAATTTTTCTTTCTTTATTTTTCTCCACTCTCAACTCACTGCACAAGTATATAAAGGGTTATTTTTCTTTTCCTCTCCTCCACCGCTTATCAGAGAGCGAGGAGAAAAACAAAAAAAAAAAAAACAAAAAGAAAACTGACTCCCTCTCTTCCCCCTCTCCGTGCAAACAGTGTGTCAGAAAGGAGGGAGGGAGAGGGACCAGCACAGAAACATTCCACACTCTAACTTATAAATTATTCTTTTCTATTTTACTTTTAATTGAACAGTTTAATAGATTAATTATATATATATGCTCCCATCGGGCATCTCGATCTTTCCTGGTGGGACCTCTCTGTCCCCTCTCTCTTATTTTGGGGATCCTGCTTCTTACTTTACCCCGCTATCATTATAAAATGACTCTTATTTTTAATGCAATATCTCCATATATCTATATACGGTTATGCTCTGTGACTTGGGAGTGTACCTTCTGTACCAACTCCGGGTCCATTGACCCCTGCTCTGGCCATCCTGGGACTAATAACGGCCACACAACTGTACACATTACTTTTAATTTCTCTTCTGTCAATTCTACACCATAATCATACGTTTTTATATAATGCTTCGAAATTCCGCACCATATATTCTAGGGGCGTCTTACCCTCCTTTACCTTCTTGGGCTTAGATGACCTGTTACCCATTATTACTCTTGAAAACAGTACCTTTTTGCAATACAGATATATTATTTCAACAAACAGTTAAAATCTACAGTCTGATACTTCAGCCAACAAGTCATCCGTGTCTGAGGCGTTTCCCCCTTCAGTAGCAACAATCTCGTGTTTGCTTCCTCGCGGAGCGAGTAGGCGCGCGTTCACTCACAGCACTCGAGTCAATTCATTCACAACCCATACCGTATCAGATACTTTCAACATAGAATAAAAAAAAACACTTCAACTCTTCCCAATAGCCAAGGGTACTTATCCCCTTCTTTGTGGCTCCTTATACCCCGTAATTTGAACTCTAACTCTTGACTGCTTGTGGCTATGTGCACCCCGTTCTTTGTCTATACTTCCGCCTGCAATTCCAATCTGCCTTATGGATAATCTACCCACTCAGCACCACTATCTCTGCAGCTATCGCTGGCTTCATTATAAGCCCTTTTCACTATACGGCGTACACACTAGGCACTGACTCAGGCTCTTAGCCCAGTCACAGAAAAATCCCTCCTCCTTTCCCTTTTACCCACGTGGCGAAGCTCTATTTACAAACACTGAACTAAAATGACTCCTGCAACTCCACGCAGCTACCTTCTCCCTCTCATACAGAACTACCCTTTGATTGGCATTCAATTCCCCCGAATCCAGACGCCCGCTAGCCACTCTGGCTCCTTAGCAATGTCAGCGCTACCAGCGGCGGGAAAGATATGCCAATAGGATGGTGGCCATCGCATCCTCTTATCCGTCTATCTCAGCTCGGACGTTTCCCTTAGATACCGGTATTTCCTTTAGACATACAAAACATAGAAGACACGTTACCTATCGCCGGCGCTGCTTGCTGTTTCCTCAGACTCGTTGGTGTCCCAGCTTCCCGGGTTGGGGGGGTCTGTTTGGGACGAGATGAGGTCCACTGTACAGGAAATCCTGCTTGGCGCCTGCAGATGTCAGCTCACCTTCAAGGCCGCCCCCAACCATCGGGATTCTGGCACTGCTGCAGTCAAGCGCCGCACTGTGTTCAGCAGCCGTTGCCTGTGTCTTGGCAAAAGGCCCGTTATCCCGGTTATCGAGACCCCAGAAAATGTTACCGGAGTCAATCAGGTTCACTTCATTAACGGCGCCGGACCAGACACAAGCAAGGATTGTCCAAACACGAGTCTCTTCAGGAAAGGCAAGATCTTTATTGTGTCGTCACACAAGTGCTCACACAGGATTGAATCGCTTAGAGTGAGCCCCGATTACACAGAGACATGAGGTTTTATGCCCCAAATACATAATTAGGTACATCCCCATTAGCCCACCTCCCTATGACACTCTATTCTTCCCCACGTGGGTTAATACCTCCCATCATTAATTCGAACACAAAGAACATTCCACATATAACTATAAATTGATACACTTCTCGTTAGTTTGACAGTCTGTGATTTGTTTGTGCTGTCTTTCTCCGGGCAGTGCCTCCCTCCCTATCGGCTATGTTTATTCAGGTGGCCTGGGGCCCGGTCTTCTATCCTCCTTCGTCTTTCCACGGGCCCCAACGACCTTGGCGCTTTTCTCCTCCGCTTCCAGAAACAGCAAAGATCTTTCATAAGGCTTTAATTGCTTTTCTGCTAATCTAAACGCATTCCTAAATTTCTACGTATACCTCATTCTAGTCTCAGCTACAAACCTGCCTAGTTATATACAAGTGAACCAATATTCTGAACAAGATGGCCGCCTGTGTACAATGGCGGCCGTTTTCCAGCCTATTTCCACTTCAAAACGGCTCAGCAGGGAAAGGGTTAATGTAATCAATCAGCTTATTTAACCCTATAAATGCAAATCAAACATAAAGCACTGAATGAACATTAAGGACAAGAAAGCATTTTATAATGTTCAGTGATCAGAATCAGTGTGTCTGTTGGTTGTTTGTTTCATTAAAGTTGATTAAAAAACAGCAAAAAAAAGCCCTTTGAGTGGAGGTCACATGTTTCCTGTCCAGAGTGGAGCTCCAGTCTGCAGCCAGACTCTTCTGGGATTGTGGGAGATTTGTTGTGTCCCTGCTCTCCAGGCTGTATGTTTAGCGCTCTCTGCCTGACACACAGGGAGGGGGAGGGGATTTGCTGTGTGCCCAGAGACACACACAGAGGAAGGAGGCCTCACACGGCGGCTCTGTCTCTTTCTATCAGTAAAGGTAGGTTTTTTGGTTATTTGTGGCGCTCCTCACGGTGAGCCGAACACTCCCCGAGTTCGGTTCGAGCCCGAACCTAAACTTCCCATTTGTTCGGGACCGAACCCGAACCCCCATACAAGTCAATGGGGCTGAAAATTCGGTTTTTAGAGTGCCCTCCAAGAGGGCATATATGCTACATATTTGCCATAAAAGGTGTATGGGGGTCCGGGTAGTGCCCTGGGGGACAGGAAACAAGGACAAAAAGTAAAAAAAAAAAACGTTTCTAAAGGAACAGTGAGTTTTCCATGAAATAAGGGTTAAAAATAAAAACGAAAAATTCCTTCAAATATCGTGCCTAGGAGGTCCCCATAACCTGCCCGTGAAGTGGCGGATTTGTAGGATGTATAGAAACATTTAAAAACAAAAAAATGACGTTTCATATGACGGTAAATGCTTTTCCTTTAATCTATCCATAAACAACTGCTTGGGGCGGCAGCCTGTATGAAAAGAGAAAACATTTTCTTACACGCAGAAAAAGTTTACTGATTTTTTTTTTTATTATTTTTTTTTGGCTAAATTATTGTGAAATATATGCAGGCTTTGGATGAAAGTAACAATAGATGCTTTAAAATTGTTCCTTTAGCGTCCCCAACAGTGCCGTCACACCGTAACCCCTCTGAGGATTTGAATCTGATACAGGCGTCAGTGGCAGTGCAGCCAAATATTGTGCTTTTGGTGCCAGGCCTGCAAGTACTATCATACAGTAACCCCTCTGTGGTATTGTGGAAGAGTGCAGGGGTGGACCTTGTGGTCCTATATTTAAAATTTCTTGATCTGGTAATGGGCGTCAGTGCACCCAGATATTGTGCCTTTAATGCCAGGCCAGCAAGTATCATCATACAGTAACCCCTCTGTGATATTGTGGAAGAGTGCAGGGTTGGACCCTGCTGTTCAAAAAATTTAAATGATATAAATCTGGCACAGGCGTCAGTGCAGCCAAATATTGTGCCTTTCATGGCAGCAAGTGCCTTCACACCGTAACCCTTTTGTGGTATTGTGGAAGAGTTCAGTGCTGGAGGTTTTGTGAATGCAGAAGAGGACATCCCCGATCTATTCCATTACTTCAGCATCAGGGGATTGATAGCTGCTGATCCAGGACTGATTCATTTTTATAAATGTCAGCCGGTCTACAGAGTCGGTGGAGAGACGCACTCTTTTGTCTGTGACAAAACCTCCAGCGGCACTCGGGCGGATCCAGGCACAAGTTTCGGGAGGAGCATTTCACCAATTTTGGCTTAGAGCTGGTGTGTAGGTCACAGTAATAGTGACATCCAGAACCGCACCAAATTGCAGGCTGCACTCGTCACACTCACTCTTCCCTGGACATTGCCAGACAGGGTCTGTCGTTCAGGTGACACCTATCGCTCCTCAGTCTGCTCTCTGGCACATGTATATGTCATGTCACGTCAGAATGGCATTAAAAAAAAAAAGTCTATTTCTATTAAGATATCATTCATTTTCGTCATGTAAATTTATTTACCCACATGTTATCATCCAAACCATTGTGGTTATATATTTGACAGAATATCCATTTTCAAACAAAAAACCTATAATGGAGAACCTGTTACTGCATTTTACTAAAGGAAAAAAACACCATTTCAACCAAAATGGAAAAAATAAATTTTATATATATATATAATTTCTCTTGTATTTTATTTCCTTATTTTTTTCTTTGTACACTGGTCTTTTCAGTGACACCTCAGCTGACCATGTTGGGTGTATGGAACGGGAAATACAGAGATTTCAAATGTCCGAAGGTCCCCTGTATCTCCTAAAGTGATATTGCAGCCGGGGGGGGGACGCACAAATACCCCTTGTTCCTCCTCCCTGGAACCACCAGTAATTTTATCAGGGGAAACGTAGTTGCTTCCGCCCATTTCTTTCATTCCCACTGATTGTATATCATCTCTACAAATTCCTGGGTTCATTTCTGGGATTCAGTGACCCCCCCCCATCCTTTACCCCGGCAAGCACCACACATGACGCAGGTACCTTGAGTTGGTCTTGGGCCTTGGGCAGGCTATGGACGGCACAGACGGGCGGGGGACGGTCAGATGAGGATGCCCCAGTTCTTCTGTGTCTCACTCTCCCTGTCTGACTCATGCATCCAGGCCAGGCCAGGAGGCACAATCACTCCGCGCGAGTGGCGTGCGCATGCAGCAGCCGTGCACTGGTCCTACAGTGCAGACAGTGTGGAGCCTCCTGCAGCATCTTTTCTGCCCACGTGACAGGCAGCAGCCCGGCGCAGGCGCACTGCGTCACTGCCCGGCAATGAATGAGCTGAGGCAATCATGTGATGGCGGCGCGCACTGAGTGCGGCTGGCCAGCGGCAGCGTTTCAGTCAGAGTATGTCAATCCGGCAGTGATATTTTCGGGGGGGCAATTGCCCCCCCTGGATCCGCCCCTGGAGGCACTGAACGTCCTTACGGAAAGCACGCTAGATGAAGGACAACCTAGTAGCTGCATAGCATATTGGCTAAGTTCTGGCCAGTGATCCAATCTCAACACCCAGTAAGCCAGTGGATCATCTGCTGGAAAGGTATCCAGGTCTGCCCTTGCCCCTAGGTAGTCCTGCACCATATGGTGAAGACGCTGGCAATGGGTGCCTACATTTGACGTCCCTGGGCGTCGAGGACTAAAAAAATTTAAAAAAGCATCAGTCAAGCGGCCCTGGCCTTCACCACTATTCCTCTGATCACCCGCAGCCTCAGAAGCACGTGTGTCAGCACTTGGTAATCTACCAGTGCCTGGAAAGGTGTTATACAAGTGTCGCTTTAGAGCGTCTTCAAGTTTTTTCATCCTGTGCTCCCTCTGTGCAGGCAGGATGAGCTCTGCAACTTTCTCCTTGTATCGTGGATCAAGAAGGGTTGCCAACCAGTAATGATCCCTCTCCTTGATAGCACGAATCCTGGGGTCCTTTAGCAGGCTTTGCATCATTAGGGAGCCCATGCAGCGTAGGTTGGAGGTGGCATTAGCTTCCGAGTCTTCCTGGTCAATGAGGATGACCGTATCGTGCACTTCCTCCTCCCAGCCACGCACTAGCCCTTCTGTTTCTGGGCACACAAAACCCTCCCTTGAGGAATCCCCACCTTCAATGCCCCCACTACTTAAATATTCCTCCTCATCCTCCTCCTGTCTGATCTGAGTAGGACACGCTGGAATGCTGTCTGCAGAAAGACTGGGGCCTTGAGAGCTAGGGAAGGCCTCCTCTTCCTCCCGCTGCTCTGCCTCTAGAGCCACATCTATAATTCCCCGCAGAGTGTGCTCCAGCAGGAACACTAAAGGAATTGTGTCACTTGTGGCACTGTCCCTGCTCACCATCCTCGTTGCCTCCTCAAATGGTGACCGTACAGTGCATGCATCCTTGACCATCAGCCACTGCGGGGGAAAAAAAAACCAAGTTGACCTAAACCTGTCCTTGTGCCATACTCACACAGGTACTCGTTGATGGCCCTCTGCTGCTTGTGCAGACGCTGCAGCATTGCTAATGTCGAGTTCCACCTGGTGGGCATGTCACAGATCAGACGGTTTGTGGGATGGTGGAATTCTCTTTGAATTTCTGCCAGGCGAACGCTTGCTGGGAATGACCGTCTGAAGTGGCTGCAGACTTTTCTGGCCTGGATGAGAAGCTCTGGCAGCCCTGGGTACTTGGTTAGGAAACGCTGTACCACCAGATCTAGGACGTGTGCTAGGCATGGTACATGCGTCAATTTACCCTTGCGTAGGGTGGAGAGAAGATTGCTGCCATTATCACAGATGATCATTTCCAGCTGAAGCTGGCGTGGTGTTAACCATCTCTGCACCTGCCCCTGCAGAGCTGACAAAATTTCTGACCCGGTGTGGCTCCTGTTCCCTAAACAAACCAGCTCAAGCACAGTATGGCATCTTTTTGCTTGAGCCATTGGGTAGACCCTGTCAGGTGTCGGTTTAACTGCCACTTCGCCAGAGACAGAGGAGGAAGAGGCGGTGGTGGTGGAGCAGACAGACCTCATACAAGCAGCTTTCTGGAGGCGTGGTGGATGAACAAGCTCCAGCACAGAGCCCCGTCTTGGATCACTCCCAGCTGCGATCAGAGTTACCCAGTGTGCCGTGAAGGAAATGTAACGACCCTGTCCATGCTTGCTGGACCACGTGTCTAAAGCCACATGCACCTTGCTGCTGACTGCCTTTCCCAATGACTGGATAACATTGTCTTCCACGTGCTGGTATAGTGCTGGAATGGCCTTGCGTGAAAAGTAATGGCGTTTTGGAACCTGCCACTGTGGTACAGCACATTCAGCAAATTCACGGAAGGGAGCAGAGTCCACCAGCTGGAAAGGCAGCAGCTGCAATGCGAGTAATTTTGCTAAGCTGGCATTTAGACGCTGTGCTTGGGGATGGTTGGGACTATATTTTTTCTTTCGCTGCAGCAACGTAATCTGACTGCGTAAATCTTCAGCTACTGGGATGATGTCACATTGTGAGGAAGGACCAGGTACATCCATTACTGTAGCATCATCCCTGTCGGTGGAGGTTGTAGGCAATGACATGGCAGGACATACAGTGGGGGTAGAGACAGATGAGGAGGAGGACCTACACAAAGTTTTGCACCAACGGGATGTGTGGCACTTGTTCATATGTCGCCTAAAGCACGTGGTACCCAAGTGTCCGGTATATTTCCCACGCTTGAGCCTCATCTGACATAGATTACAAATAGCAACGTTGCGCTCTACTGCACATTTCTTAAAGAACTCCCAGACAACAGACTTCCTGTATGTGTTCTTTGAGACAACAGCGCTCTGCACCAGAGCAGCTCTGACATGTGATGCCTTGGACTGGCTAGTGCTACGGTTGGTTATAGAGGATGTTGTGTCTCGTGTTTGCTGTGCCTCCTCCTCCTCCCCTCCTCCTCACTTGATTCCTCAGTTCGATCTGGCACCCAGGTGGAGTCAGTGACCTCATCATCATCAATGTCATCTTCACCCCCTATCTCCTCGTCACTGGAGCCAACTTGGCAGTATGCTGCAGCTGCTGGGGCAACATGAGTGCCAGTTATTTGTGTGTCATCACTGGCACACCCTTCCTCTAGGTTGATTATATTCCCTTGCTCAACCTCAGAGATTGAATCAGAGCACTGTACTTGCTGCGCATCCTCAAGCAGCATGTCACTCTCATTGTAGTCAAACAATTCAGCTGACTCCTCCGTGTGTGATAGCGAGGCTACGGCAGGAGTAGCTGTGGACATGGAGGCTGCATTAGATGCTGAGGTGGACTGTAAAGCACTAGAAGCCTGGCTGGCAGAGGACTCGGAGGATGAGGATGGCCTGGTTAGCCAATCCACCAAATCCTCTGTATGTTGATGCTGCTTAAGACGGCCAGCACCAGTTAGAAAGGACAAGCGTGCTCCTGCAGAGGATGCACCACGTCCACCATGACCAGAGGCACAGCCTCCCAACACAGGGCTGCTTGCCCTCTTATCTGTGTCTGGGAGCTTCTGCCTGTCCTTTTTGTTCTTTCAGACATGGTAAGTGATATATAGATTAATATATACAGAACTCTGATTCAACTCTGGTATAAAGATTTAAAGAACTCTGGTATAACTCAGTGAGACACACTGATGGCTGGCAGCCAGTGACGAGACACAGATCACCTCAATTCACAAATGTTTTGTAGAAATTAGTGAGCCCCAAAATAATGCGTGGTACTGGTTGTGCGACAAAACACAGATCCCCTCAATTCCCACATGTTTTGTAGACATTAGTGAGCCCCAAAAGACAGCGTGGTACTGTTTGTATGACGAGACACAGATCACCTTAATTCCCAAGTGTTTTAAAGAAATTAGTGAGCCCCAAAAAGATTTGCTGGCACAGTGACAAGACCCAGAAAATCACCTCAATTCACAAATGTTTTAAATAAAGTTGTAAACCCCAAATAAACTTGCTGGCACAGTGACAAGACACACATCACCTAAATTCCCTGATATTTGGTAGAAATGAGACCCCCCCCCCCCAGTAGCGTGGCAGACCGGCAGTAACAAGACACAACTATCTCCTTTGAAATCTCCTCTGAAATGCGTGCAGAAGCGCTGCGTGGAAACGTTATATAGTGTGCTGCGGGACTTAGCTCTGTGAGCCCATGATTGGGCAAAATTTGCCCAATCAGGACTCTGAGCCGTGATTGGCCTAGTGTTGAACCAGTCTTGCACCAGACCTGTGGTCAGGTGCAAGGCTGTAGCCAATTACGAGCTTCAGGCAGTGGGAAAATGCATTGTGGTCCATTGTGGTCAAACATGCGGCGAACACCCGGTATTGTTTGGTGTTCGCGATCTCATCGAACAGGCCAAGTTCGGGTAGAACTCCGAACCGTCCGAACCCGAACAGCTCATCCCTAACGGTAACGTCTACGTCTGCGCTTTTACAACGCTAAGCTCAGCAGATAAAGCTCAGTTATTTATATAGTGCCCACATACTCTGCGGCGCCGCTGCTTCGTGCGTTTGCTGGCGTGTGTTTTTGGGTTCGGTTCATTGTGTCGGCTTCACGCGGCTCCTGGGGTTAAAACATCCTCAGTTGTGAAATAATATAAAGATAAATAGGAGCCGTCACACAACCCAAAGACTGATTATCCCAGAAGTGGCAGGAAAGTTAATAAACTTTATTTAATCTAAAGCACTCGCAGATACTAATTAAACACAACAGTTTGGACGAAGACGACATTGAGAGGTTTTTTCTATTTAATTGCTCCTGATGAAGCCGAGGTTATATCGGCGAAACATTTGTCGAGCTGAACGAGTATTTTGTTGATTTTACTATGTGTGTCTAAATTGTGTTTATGTGAGGGAGAGAATAGAGATCCTAAGCAGTAGCGCAGTACATGGAGATTGGATATATTATTGGACCTATTGTTGGTCTGGCTATTGATCATATAGGGGGGAATTTTTACCAATTCTGCTTTCAATTCTGTCAATATCCCCCTTGACTCTTTAGGTAAATCCTGTTAAGCATTTTTTCTAGCCGCTATCCATTATCTCTCATCACCCTCAATGTTGTCTTTAATTAGTATCTGCGAGTGCTTTTGATTAAAGTTTATTAACTTTCCTGCCACTTCTGGGATAATCAGTCCTCAGTCTTGGGGTTGTGTGACGGCTCCTATTTATGTTTATATTATTGTGTAACTGTACAGGTTTAATCCTGATATTGAAGTGGCTTCCTGGGGTACAAACTGGGATAAGTGATTGTTTGGACCTGAGACACTGAGGTTCCTCGGTCTTCTCTTTGTTGGTATTAACATCCTCAGTTGCTCCATTGTTTAGAAATCCCTCTTTCTCCTGTACAGGGCAGAGGCCACCCTCGATTAGGCCCAAGGCACTCCACACCAGAGCCGGTACAAGAGGCTCTATACACTGTAAGTGTCCCCTTGTCATTGGGCACTTGACCATTTATCTATCAGTATTGCACCATTTTTTTCCTTTTTTGTTTCCCTCTCCCTCCCCTTCCCAATTTCTGGGAATCGCGAGCCTGTATAGGACCTAGGAGAGGACAATACCCCAGGATCCCACTCGACACCTCCGGATCATCTTAGCAGAGACTCTACTGGATCACCCTTGCCCTCACCATATAACACACGGTCCGAACTTTCTTATATTTTTTATATATTTTTTCTCCCTTTTTATTCATAACGAACTGGAATACGGGACTCTTTTTAGGAATTTTTTCACGTGTACTTATATATGCACTTTTTTCCTTATTATTGCAATTGCACTTCTTATGCATTTATATGGTTCCTGAATGCACTTAGATAGCCATTATTATTGTATAGAACAGGACGTCAACGGTTTTATTCTGCACATTGCTACTATTGCACTTTATAAACAGCACTTTAGCGGTCATTTCGACCGTGCACTTATTGGATCAATAGGAAACATCATACCTGTACCCACAGTATATAGATCACCCTCAGAAGGGACTGCGCCACTAGGATCCCCCTCTCTTTAAATACACATTTAACCCTGTCTTGCCTCAACATCTTCAACATAAATCAGTCATATCCACTCTGTTCTTGCATTTCCCCCATATCAACTGGAAACAGGACTACATCACATTGTCTCTTTCAAATAGCTTTGCACTAAAGTCCCATGATGCACTGTGTAGCAATTGGGTGAAATGGCATCAGGGGATATGTAGTCCAACATCAGCATACTATATTTGGCTGGAAAAAAAACCTGGGTCACATTTGACACTTGAAATAGTCTGGATGTAAGCTATACTCACCCTCTGTGAATGTGTCCTCTGCCCGAGTGTGGACACCGGCCAATCCTTCCACGCCAGTTGCGCTGAGCCTTACTTTCAACTGCTCCCCCCACTGCACGTACACATAGACGTGCGGCGGTCCACCACCAGTCTGCCTCGCTTCACGTAGCTCCGTGGACATCTTTGACTTGATCTCCCGCTTACAGTCCTGGTACCGGTGCTTGATCGATTCCATCGAGTGCTTCCTCCCCAGCACGCACACAGCCTCTCGAATCTCCCTCCACAGCCTTTGATGGTGGTGTCCATTTGTTGCCTTGTCATCCAGCTGCTGTGCCCTTGCCATGTATTCCTCTATCAGGACATTTTTCTCCTCGAGCGTGTAGCGCTCTTTGTGGATATGCTGGGATGAGGCCCCCTCTGACACCTGTGTCCTGGAGTGTGTCTGCCCTCTGACTCCCTGTCCCTTGCGCAACACCTGTCCCTTGGCTAGATGGGCCTGGCCTAGCTTCTTCACTCCCCTCGCTCGCAGTGCTATGTCTCTCCCTCTCTCCACTCCTACCACGGCCACGCTCTCCACTCCTACCACGGCCACGCTCTCCACTCCTACCACGGCTACGCTCTCCACTCCTACCACAGCTACGCTCTCCACTCCTACCACAGCTACGCTCTCCACTCCTACCACAGCTACGCTCTCCACTCCTACCACTGCTACGCTCTCCACTCCTACCACAGCTACGCTCTCCACTCCTACCACTGCTACGCTCTCCACTCCTACCACAGCTACGCTCTCCACTCCTACCACAGCTACGCTCTCCACTCCTACCACAGCTACGCTCTCCACTCCTACCACAGCTACGCTCTCCACTCCTACCACAGCTACGCTCTCCACTCCTACCACTGCTACGCTCTCCACTCCTACCACTGCTACGCTCTCCACTCCTACCACTGCTACGCTCTCCACTCCTACCACAGCTACGCTCTCCACTCCTACCACAGCTACGCTCTCCACTCCTACCACAGCTACGCTCTCCACTCCTACCACAGCTACGCTCTCCACTCCTACCACAGCTACGCTCTCCACTCCTACCACAGCTACGCTCTCCACTCCTACCACAGCTACGCTCTCCACTCCTACCACTGCTACGCTGTGCAGGCCTTCTGCTACCTCCACGTGTGCCATCTCCACGCCTACTGACACCCTGCACACGTGTCCTGTCGCTCTGACTCCCATGCCCTGACACCTCTCTACCTCTCCTCGCCTCGTGCTGCTCCTCAACACTCCTCCTCCCTCCATCTCCGCTCCCTGCACCCTCCATGACAAACAGTGACTCACCGGTACAATGGGGAATACACTGGGTTAGGGTGACAAAATGGATACAATAGGGGGGTAAGATAGGGGTTGTGACAAGTATGTATGTGCTGTTTGGGTGTATGTGTGACTGTGTAATGTGTATTAACATGTAGTGATGTGTGATGCTTAGTAATGTATAGGTGTGCGTGTGATTATGTGTAATGTGGATCTATGTGATGTTTGATGGCACGAAAATGAACCTGCATTAATATTCTCACTCTCTCCCTTAACGCTTGGCGCAAAAAACGTTTGCTTTGCACGAGGCTTTTTGCGCGAAGATTGTAATTGGGCCTTACATATATATTCAGTGTCTCTTTAGCTCCTCCAGAATCTCCATCTCGCTCTGGGCTGCACCACACTCGTGCCTTTGGGCACCGCTTCAAATTCTGGTACTGCTGTTCCATCCACGAAAAAGGTCCTAAATACAAGGAACCCACCAGCTGTCAGTCAATGTAACAGATCTCTGTACCCCGATCGAGTCACATATGTTAATGTGGATTCCTTGCTGGACCCCCATTTCCAACCAGCAGTCTTTTGTGCCTTTTCTCCAGCCCATAGCCGAAGCATAAGGATGGGTACACTGAAAGCGCAGTGGTATCATCCCCTAGAAATGAGGCAACACACAGATCTTGAGGTTTAGAACTGACGGCTTCGGGAACTGAGCCTTTAATGAAATAATATATACAGTGCCAGGCGGAGCCGGTCAGTCAATGGACACCCTGGTTTCTCACTGCACCTCATCATAATCTCTGCCCCAGAATACGACTCTTACTGCTCTGAGGTTTCTGCTCTGCATCTCGGAGTCTGACACATCAGCCCAGACACCATAATCCAGATCTACAGCACTGCAAAGCCCCCCCATCCCTGACCAGCACTCAAAACTAAGAGCCGTGGACATATTCCTGTGTATTTTCAGACACTTTAGAGGAAGCACAATCGTTCCTCCACAAGATCCGGCCGTCCAGGTAACCTGTGATAATGAATCCAGACACAGCCAGGGATCCGCTGAGCCAGAGGATCCTGGATCTAACTCTGGAGATGATCTTTCTGCTGACTGGAGAGGTAAGAGATTCCATGAGATTCCATATTGCTGCTGATATTAAATCCCCCTGGAGCTGTGTGACCCAGGAGACATTTCAGAGGCAGATCAGTAGTAGATTGATGTGTAAATAAAGGTTCCAGCACACCATACAGCACACTATGGAGATAACACACTGACACATACACAAAAGCATGGGGGGCCCAGGGGGGTGACATGTTTATACCTCTCTATATTGCCCTCACTCTCAATGTTTAGGGTCATATGGTGGTGAAGATCCATGAGATGGTCAGTGACAGCAGCCGTCACCAAATATCAGAAGGACACGGCAGGAGCCAAAGCTTCAATACGGAGCCTCCACCTCACTCAGGAATCCATGAGCAAAACCATGAGAAGATCCTAGAGCTGAGCAATCAGATCATCCGTCTGCTGACTGGAGAGGTGAGGCTGCTGGGAATGGGACATTATACGCTAACACCAAGGCATGTGTCTGGATGGTGACTGTGTCATTGTGTGTGTCAGGTTCCTATACGCTGTGAGGATGTCACTGTCTATCTCTCCATGGAGGAGTGGGAGTATGTGGAGCGACACAAGGAGCTCTATAAGGACGTCATGATGGAGGATCACCAGCCTGTTATTACACGGGGTAAGAGATGCTTTAATTCTCATAATGTTTGTGTCCAATCCCAGAGCAACGTGTCCCAATAATCCCCTGAAATGTTGGCTGTGCCGTGTAATAGACGTGTTCCTGAATGATCGTCTCACGTGTTCATGTGATTTTCCCTCCAATAGATAAATCTGTATGGGGTGAATTTCACGCTGCGGTTTCTTTATGGGATATTGGATGTGAAAATGGAAGTGAAATTCTAAGCAATAATGTGGAAAAGGATCTGAACAAGACGAGAAAAGGACCAGCTGAATCTGCAACATACACAGAGCGAGAATCTCTGGCGTCTGAAGAAAGACACGTCCCAGAGAAAGAGATTTATCCAATCACAGAACCCCCAGAATATTCACCCCCTGATATTAAGGAGGAACCGGCCTCATGGGACGAAGGAAATCTCACAGACAGCGACATGTATGAACCCCCAGAACATACACAGACACAATATACCTCTACTTATACAGGGGCAGAATCCCAGTCACATGGAGAAGGAGATATCTCACATCCTGACATTTCTCCCCTCCCAGAACATACACAGACTGAATATCCATCTACTGACATTAAGGAGGAATCACCCACATATGGAGAAGGAAATCTCCCAGACAGCGACATGTATGAACCCCCAGAACATACACAGATTGAATATACAGCTGATAGTATGGGAGACTATTTTAAAGCCAATACAGACCCAGTGGAAATAAAAATTCACCCGAGACCTTTTAAATGTTTCACTCAGGCCTCTGCTGTTGCAAAACCCATGACTCAACAAGGAGAAAATCCATTTAAATGCCCTGAATGCGGGAAATCTTTCAATCGGGCTTCAAAACTTACACTACATATAAGGATTCACACAGGAGAAAAACCATTTAAATGCCCTGAATGTGGGAAAGGTTTCATTCAAGCATCCCCTCTTGCAGAACATATAAGGATTCACACAGGAGAAAAACCATTTAAATGCTCTGAATGTGGGAAAAGCTTCACTCAACGGTCACATCTTTCAAGACATAAAAGGGCTCACACAGGGAAAAATACATTTAAATGCTCTGAATGTGGAAAAGGCTTCACTCAGGCCTCAAATCTTACAAAACATAAAAGGATTCACACAGGGGAAAAACCATTTAAATGCTCTGAATGTGGGAAATGTTTTAAATGTGCCTTTTATTTAAAAACTCATAAAATGATTCACACAGGAGAAAAATTATTTAAATGCCCTGAATGTGGGAAAGGCTTCACTCATTCCTCAGATTTTGCAAGACATAAAATGATTCACACAGGAGAAAAACCATTTAAATGCCCTGAATGTGGGAAAGGTTTCAGTAAGGCCTCAAATCTTACAATACATAAAATGATTCACACAGAAGAAAAACCATTTAAATGCCCTGAATGTGGGAAAGGTTTCATTCAAGCATCCCCTCTTGCAGAACATATGAGGAGTCACACAGGAGAAAAACCATTTAAATGCTCTGAATGTGGGAAAGGCTTCACTAACGCCTCAAATCTTACAAAACATATAAGGATTCACACAGGAGAAAAACCATTTAAATGCTCTGATTGTAGGAAAGGCTTCACTAATTCGTCATCTCTTGCAAGACATGAAAGGATTCACACAGGAGAAAAACCATTTAAATGCTCTGAATGTGGGAAAGGCTTCACTAATTCCTCAGCTCTTGCAAGACATAAAAGGATTCACACAGGGGAAAAACTAATTTAAAGGATCTTAATGGGAAAGTTTTTCTTTAAGGACTTCTTGAACATAGAAGGAGTCGGAGGTTAAAACACTTTTTATATAAAATATTTCACATTTATAAATAGAGGGAATATTGAAAACAAACCATATATTGGAAAACGTATATTACAGTGGTGGAATTGCGGGTTTAGGTTATAATGTAAAAATGCAGCTTTTACTGTACAGCTTTTCTTAATTCTTTATGTATAAACATGTTATCGTTAAAGTGCGGCATCGTCTGTTCCAGAGATTTGTGATAAGTGTTTTGTTGTGTTTTAATAAATCCAGTAAAACCTTTTCTATGTTACAGCTTCCAGTGGAGACACACACATATAAACATGTATATTGATGTCATGTCCTGTTAGGGGGGACGTGGTATTGAGGGAGGGGAACCCAATGGCAGGTCAAGAGGAGATCTCTCGCAATCCTTGGTCAGGCCATAGGTGGGGTTGGTAGCCAGGTCATCAGTCCAGGAGCAGAGGGGGATATTGGGACATTACTACTGGTGGTCGCACCTGGAGGACCCTGTGTGGAGCATTGTGCCAGCTACAGTTGGTTATCACGGGGAGGTGGGGGGGGGCACCTCGCGCAGTAAAACATTTTTTTAAATCTATATTTTATTTATTTGGTTTTACAGACAAGGCGCCCCCTCTGTGCTGGAAACCTTTCACTATAAAAGTAAAAACCAGTTATAAAAATATTGTAAAAGACACAATTGGGGGCGTGGCTAGGCAGCCGGGCAAGATGGACGCGTGTTGAAGAAGCTCTGAGCTGACCGGAGTTAACCGAGCACTATATAAAGTTCGCTAAAGCTATGGTGAGGGGACAAAAACGCAATCCTACTGCTGCCACCCCGGAGACCCTTTCTACACCACATCCGACTCGTCTGGAGGCCTTATTCACCCCGCGCGAAGCTCCTACGTCGCCCATGCGCCCCCTCCAATATGGCGGCCTCCCCTGCAACGGCTACCTTCTCGCTGCCGGAACTCGGAGCGGCCTCCCAGCGCATTGAACGCATACTCGCTGAGATGCCAACTCGCGCCGATATCAGGGAGATGGTTGCGGAGGTGCGAGACTCACTGCAGCAGGATATTAACTCGCTACGGGCAGAGGTGGAATAGGTGGAAAACCGGGTAGTAGGCCTGGAACAGACGGCAGCACGTGCTTCCGACCAGGCCGTTGAGGAATGCCCCATGACTACAGCTGCATCCGGAATATGGAGGAGATTAGACGATCTCGATAACAGATCTCGCCGCCATAACTTGAGGATTCGCGGAGTGCCGGAGACAGAATCTGCTACCCGGCCCTATTTGTTGGATTCCCGTGAAGTAACGTCTGGGGATTTAGCCAGAGCCCATCGAGCTCTTCGACCCCCTCCTAGCACATCATCGGCCCCACCGCGTGACATAATCTGCTGCCTGGTTTCTTTCGTACTTAAAGACAGGATTTATGCGGCTGCACGTTCCCAACAAACTTGGAATTACGGGGGAGTGAAGATTGCAATTTTTAATGATCTCTCGCCGACCACATTACAGGCTAGACGCTTGCTGCGCCCACTTACACAGGCACTCCAAACTGAGAAGATACCTTATCGTTGGGGCTTCCCTTTATCATTGTCGGTGAGACATAATAATTTACAACTAGTGCTCCGCACTCCGGAAGACGTCCCGCATTTCTTGAACTCCCTAGGCCTGCCGGGTATGGCTATAACAAATTGGGAGATCTTTGACTTTAAACCTCCTCAGGTCACCGAAGCTGTAGCGCAACGTCGACGGCGGTCAAGCCACCTTCCTCGACCCATGGACTCTCAAGATGCCACTGGTGAGTGACATCTTCCTGCTTGACGTTGTGCCCACCTACTCCAGATCCTTGATCACCAACCCAGTACACTAACCGTTGCTATAAGATGTTTCGAGCTGAACTGTTTGAACTGGAATCTCTTTTTTTTTAATTTTTTCCCCGGTGTTACAGTACCAATCACTGCTCTGTGAGGGAACGCGACCTTCTATGACGACCTTGAACCCTTACAGTCGCTTCATTTGGTTCTCGCATTGCTTGCATTGATATGAAGTTAATCGTACTGGACTCCGTTCTGCTCCATCTTCTTATGCGGAGTGCAAGCATTACTCCATACTGTACAAGTTACTCTGATTGCACATTTTACTAGATGAGGTTTGTGTGGGTTGGGGGATTGTGGGAGTTCCTTGGTTGGTGGGACGGGTGGCTCCATGTTGCAGGGGATATTTGCTTTCTGGCACTCTCGAAGGGGGGGGTCCCCTGATTATAGAAATATAGGGGTTGGCTTCTACTTCTTTTGGGGATTGTAATGTTTCTAACATACACTGTAGCATTTTCGCTCAATTTCACTCTACTTATCTCCTCATAGTTCTTTTTTCATAAGATGGATTCTACCCACACCTGGCGATATTTGTATGTAACATAGGGTTAAGCTTTGGTTCGGCTCACCTTTAATTTCCTACACAAAGTTTACTTGTTTTTCTGCCACTTTTTCCAAATTCTCTTCTATTTCTGTCTTAGTTTCTTCAGACTTTTCTCTCTTGCTGGCCTCCACTCACCCCCACGAGGTCTGGTGTTTTGGCCCCTAGGGATACTCGGGAGCAGGGCCGGATTAACGTAGGGGCGGATGGAGCGGTCGCTCCAGGCCCCGTTCTGAAAATAGGCCCACAGCAAGCTGTCCAAAGACAAGCCAGCTAGTGCCACACATCGTACTCCGGACAATGCAGCCTGGCAGACATTCGAGTGTGGTGGCAGCTAACAGGCCGTGCATGGAGCGGAGGCAACCAGCGCCAACTCATTCAATTACAAAGGGAGGGGGAAGGAATACAAACAGTGCCAGCATGCGGATGAATCCGCTCAGCCTGCACTGTCCTGCCCCGTGCCACCCTCACCCTGTTGGGATCAGGCTCAGCAGGCCACAGACACAGCATGCCAGCCCAGGCCACCAGCGCACGAGGAGCAGGGCTGTCTTTAGCACGGGCAGCTGCTCCTTGAGCCCACAAAAATCATGGCCTCGTAGGCCTCCTCCCCTCTGTGTTGACAGGTGACCGCAGAGATGATGAGGTATCTTGGGAGCTGCATTTGGCTCCTCCCCCTCCTCCACACCATGCAGTTCCCTCGCACTACAGGATTCAGGAAGCAGTCAGTGCTACTGCTCAGCTCTGCCCTGCCAGCCTGTCTGAGAGAGACAGTCTCTACAGCATGAAGCAGGGCTCTGCTTAAAAGACCCCCTGCTACTTCCCCACCCCTCCCTCCATTTTCCTCTAGCTGGTCTCTGGCACAAGTTCATTTGTGAGTAAATGTTTATATATGAAGTGTGTGATGTGTATATTATGTGTATATATATGATGTGGGCGATGTGTATATGGTGTATATATGATGTGGAAATGTGTGTGACATGTATATTAGGTGTAAGTGAATATAATGTGTATATGATGTATAATGTGTACATGTACAGTATATAGAATGTGTACAAAGGATGTATATACAATAGTACGTGTATATTTATGTACACACAGATAGTGTTTTTCTCACAGTACGTGTATATAGGATGTGCAATTTGTAAAAAAAATTATAAAATAAATAGGCTTGTCTCATAAAACTAAATCTATGTGTGGTTTTTTTTTTTAAAGGATGCTGGGGTGGAGAGCAAAATTCCATGGGGGGGGGGGCAAGAAAATGTTTGCCCAAAGCCTGACAAGGAGTATTGGAAAGAAGTTGCTCAGAATCCAGCAGGCACTGCCAGTCTGCCACGCCAATGTTGCCAGCCCAGCCTGTCTCTCATCAGTGTGCCCAGCCCTCAGGCGGCAAGATCAGTGCCACACACAGCCAGCTGAGAGCTTACCACCATTGAGGTTAGTTAGGTGGAGCCAACTTTTCATGCCAATAAAAAGTTTTTATTGCATATGTGCTCTGCCCTGGAGAAGGGGCTCTGTAGAGAATCTTTTATCCCCTTTGCTGCTGTGCCATGCAACACCCCTATGAGTTGAACTCATTTTCACCATTTTGTGCCTGTCATGCTTAACCCCTTCACTGCTGAGCCATTTCACCCAGTGTGCTGAGCTAATTTTTACCATTTTGTGCTCTTCATGTTTAAACGCAATTTAAAGTCCTGTTTTATTGTAGGACTGAGTAGGACCCAGACATATTATATATCTTAATTTAAGCAGACTTGGCAGATTCATAATATATAATTTTATGTATACGTCATGTCCTGTCAGAATGCTGTAACAAAAAATGTAAAAACATGTGAATTTCCATTTATGTACAGCATGTAAAATATTTTGTTTCCCATTTTATCATCCAAGCCTTTGCGGTTATATATTCTATGTTGTACACTTGTTAAAAAAAAAATAGAAATGGGAACCTGTTGCTGTATTTTTCAAAGAAAATACGCAATATTAGCTAAACTGAAAAAACTAAATTTTTCGCTAGTGCAGCATCATTGTTCACATTATAATTTAAAAGTGAACAATAGTGCTGCATTAATAAAAAAAATGTAATTTTTTTACACTTAATGTGGTCATGTTTGGTATCATTGGAAAGGCAATGCTTTTGACTTTCCAATGCTACCAAACGTGACCCTGTGCCACAGATCCGGAGCTACAGTATATGCATCCAAAGGACGTTATCTCCAAAGGTGTCAGCCACCTCTAGGAGAAGTCTGCGATCCAGTGCCGGATCACGGACTGGCACCTACAGGGTTAAAGAGAGGCATCGCTGGAAAGGTCAGATTGACCTTTCCAGCAATGCCTCTCTTTTTTCTCTCTCACTTCTCCGTAGGACCCCATCCTCCCTTTCAGGAGCCTGGGGGCGCCTGAAGCTGATGTCATCTCGCCAGGAGGGGTTTAAAAGCTGGGTCTGACCTTTTCATTTTATTTCTATAAATAGGCCCACCAAAATCCTCAGCACCAGGCCCATGATACTCTTAATCCGGCCCTGCTCGGGAGGGTCTCGCTGGTTCTCCTTGACGTATATTCCTCGGCACACCGATTACCTCATATTCTACGCCACTTGTACCTAGGCGTCTTTATTCTTTTCTCTTCCTTCTTCACCCTTCTTTTTCCTTTCCTTCTTTTCTGATACTTCTTTTCCACCTTTTTTTTTTTTTTCTCCCTTTTCTCCCCGATTCCCCTTCCCTTACGTATTCCTTATTTACCCCTACCCATCTGATCACCCTTCCCTCTCCGACCTCTTCCATATTAAACAACTATGTATGCTCCGGGTTCATTACACTGTGTCTCCTATAACGTGCGGGGGCTAAATACCCCTGAGAAGAGACGGGAAATTCTTCGTGAATTAAGGGCACGAAAGACCTCAATAGCATTTCTACAGGAGACTCGTTTCAAACAGAATATGGCGCCTGCCTTTCGAGATAGTTATTTCCCACTCGGTTACTTTGGGAATTATGAAGGGGGGAAATCCAGGGGCACAGCGATCATCATGTCTCGGGATGTTCCTTTTGTGGAGACCGGACTCAGTGCTGATCCAGCCGGCAGATTCCTGTTTGTTAAGGCCAAGTACACCTTTGCTTCAATTTATCTGCCGAATAAGGCCCAACACCATAGCCTAGCAGTTATCTTACGATTACTTTCCGTATTCCAGGATGGCGTCTTAATCTTGGCTGGCGATTTCAATGTAGCGATGGATCCTAAAGTAGACACGTCTTTGGGCGCTTCTTCCCTTCCTCGTAATATTCTCACGCATCTCAAACGCACCCTAGACCGTTATCAATTGGTAGATGTATGGAGAGCTCTCCATGGGAACGAGAGAGGTTACTCTTTTTATTCACCGGTTCATGCAAGTTACTCCCGCATTGATTACATTTTTATGTCTCAACATCAGATCTCGGCTGTTCGATCCTCCGTCATTCACACAAGCACATGGTCGGATCATGCCCCCCTTTCAGTTCATGTCGTTTCTCCTCTGCAGGTACCGAGAGAACGCACTTGGAGACTTAATCTGACACTGTTGTCTGACCCGATCGTTTTAGAAGAGGTTAAAAAACTACTTACTGATTATTTTCAAGACAATCTGACGCCGGACATACCCCTTTCCACGGTTTGGGAAGCCCATTTCCTTTTGTCACTACCGAATGGCACAAATCTTTCCAGAACCCTTTTGCCATTTGAAAGGTTTTGTTCTTCGGCGCAACCACTTAAACGAAGTCTTTCGATGCTCTACAGACTCTTACAGTCTGTGGATGACGCTCCACCAGAATACATCCACCGTTGGGATTCACTTCTGGGTACAGTTGTCCCAGATGGTCACTGGCAGAAAACATTTGCCCTTATTCCTCACGGATCACAGTTAACCAAATTGAAAGAAACGTCATTTAAACTGATGGCCTTATGGTATACTACACCGGCTTGGATTGCTCGCTTTCAGGCCACGGCCTCACCACTTTGTTGGAGATGTGAACTGGAGACTGGAACCTATATCCATCTATGGTGGTCCTGTCCCCGAATTGCACCCTTCTGGAGGGCAGTCCGGGATTTGATTAAAATTACTACGGACGTTCTACTGGACTTTAACCCGGAAAGTTTTCTGCTCAGTCAAATTCCACTACCCATCCAGTCCCTCAAAAAATCTGTACTCCTACGCATCCTACTGGCAGCCAGGGCTTTGGTTCCAGTACACTGGAAACAGTCCTCCATACCCTCATCCCGAGATTTGGTGGACAGAGTAGACCTGATCCGCTCATACGAACTTTCTGCTTTACCCTCCGAAAGATACGCGGAGGTCTATCTGGCTACTTGGTTTCACTGGAGCGAATTTATCTCCTCCTCAAAATTACCTCCATGGCTTGCGGCATTCCCGCCCCCGACAGCCGGGATGGTATGATACTGCACAACCTAAAATACACTGACCCTACTTTGCCTGACGACAATTGGAAAGCTGTAGGTGGATAGAACACCACCGTCCTCGTTATATAAGGAGTCGGAGCTCTTTACCCGGAAGACATACCTGAATTTTTGCCCCCGCTACCCTCACCACATCCTCTTTTCCCCTTCCCACTCCCATTACGAGTACCCCTTCCCCCCCTTTTTTTTTGTGTGCCTTCTCTCTCTCTCTCTTTTTCTCACAATTCTTTCTTCGATTTAGTTTTTATTCATTTATTCTGCATTTTTCTTACCTCTATCCTACTTTTCTTCCACCACACCGGTTCCAACCTACAATGATGCTACCTTTTTATGACTCTTTTTGGATCTGTTTATTCGTTCACTAATTCACGCTATATTCTCTTCTGACTAATCCCTCTTCCCGACCCTGCACCTGGAATCGCACCAATATTAACTTGAGAATCATCGACTTTGGGGCAGAGGTCCTGATTGGATACCCTGATGGCATTCACCCGGCCTCGTGACTGGTTGGTGGTCAACTAACTGTCTTCTCTTCTTTTCTTCTCTCTTATTTCTTAAGCGTGCTTCCGACTTGAAAAGATTTATATCGTCATTCTCTTTCTGACGACATTGTTATTATATTGTTTAAAGGACATTATTGAATATGACTGTTTGAAATATGTAACCTGCAAGTTATATGCTCGTTTGAACATCACACCCTTTGGGTCATTGTCACATGTAGATTGTAATGTTTCCTTATTTCTTCTGCTCTTAATAAAACAAAACATTGAAAGACGTAAAAGACACAATTTTACAAAAATAAATGGGATAAATGTTGGCTTTTGTTCCGGGAGCTCAGACGTTCCTGTGTTCCGGTGGCCTCGTTACAGAAACCCAGGATATCACAACATGCAGCTTTTCATCTGGCGGGCCGCTCTTACACCGGGTCATGTTCCCTCCCTAAAAACACATGGGTTTGCTGTACATGTTAACCCTTTCGCTGCTGAGCCTTTTTCACGCCTCTGTGCTGACTCTCATTTTTACCTGTTTCGCTCATCTTGTTTAAACGCGTTTTGAACCTTATTTTAGTATATGACCAGACATATTATATATCGTTCTTTCGGCAGACTCGGCAGATTCATAATATATCATTATTATATGTATACGTCATGACCTGTCTGTATATTATATAACAAAAAATGCAATAAAATATGAATTTTCAATAATTTACAATGTGTAAAGTGTTTTTTTTCCATTTTAACATGCGATCGTTTGCGGTTATATTTTGTATGGGGTGCGCCCGTTAAAAAATTTAGAAATGGGGTCTCGTTACATTTTTTTGGGGGGAAAATTACGCGATTTTTAACAAGCGCACCGCATACAAAAATCGTTAGTGCAGCATCATTGTTCACATTATAATTGAAATGGGAACAATATTGCTGCATTAACAAACCAAAAAAAAACAAAAAGTTTGTTTATTTCTTTTTTATAAATTTTTTTTTAAAAAAATATTTTTTATTTTTTTAAAAAACTTTTTACACGGTCATGTTTGGTATCGTTGGAAAGGCCATGCTCTGGCCGATTAACCCCTAGCTGCCACGGATCGGGAGATAGGGGTTTAATTGGAACCCCCTAACTCCAGGACTGGCATCATCGTGCTATGCACGATGACGCCAGTCGTCAGGGGGCATTCCCGGAAGCTTGACCGACATCCAAGATGTCGGCCAGCTCCGGGAGAGGATCATGATTTGGTGCTTTTCGGCGCCGAATCGTGATCCGGCACCCAAGGGGTTAAAGGCAGGCACGGTTTGGAAGGGCAGGCTCTGCCCTTCCAAACCGTGCCTGCCTTCAGCCGCAGGACCCTGGCGATCAGGAGGGAGAGAGATCAGAAGGACCTGACCCCCTCCCTTTCAGGTACCTCCTCCGCACATGCGGGGGGCGCCTGAATTGGATGTCATTAGCCGCCGCGATGACATCTAATGATGCCGGCGGGCGGCCCCGGGTGCTGGGCTGACATCGAGGATGTCAGCCCGCACCGGGTGGCACAGCGAAAGGCCGGAATCCGGCCGATCGCTGGCTGCAAATGGAGGACGCGCTCAGCGCGTCCTCCGCAGCGAAAGGGTTAATGTTCATTCAGTGGTTTATCAGGGTTATTCAAAGAGAATCAAAGTCACGCACGTTCGGTGACTTTTCGTTCTCTTCAATACGGTTCATTTTGCCAATCCCATTTCAGCGTATGTACATGCGGTGTATTCAGCAAGCACCACAGGGCCGAAGTGCAGGGAAAAGCCACCAAAAACCTGCCGAAAACTCACCGCAAAACCCGGCGAATGCATGCCGAAAATCCGCAAAAACATATGGATTAACTCCGCCGGAAAAACCCGAGCAGGAGCCGATCACATGCAGCGCAGCCGTCAGAAAAAGCCGACACCGCAGACGAATGGAGTGAAAAAAAAACAGTTTGTTTGCAAACAGCGTTTCACTTTTCAAACATTCAAAGAAACGACTGAACGAAAATGTCTGAAATTTACATATAAAATCCAATGAATGAGAATAAAAAGGCTGTTACAGAGAAAAGAACAAACGTTTCGGGAGATCACCAAGATACTGTCACGCTCAGCCACAATGGCGGTACCTGGCATGCGCCAAGTAGGGCCCAGGTAAGAGGAAAAGCCGCTATACGCAGAGATGCGTGACACAACAATCAGGATAAGTAAATAAACCACAGTAGACACTGGGGACCTCTGCACGGCTAATACCGAAGGAGCCCTATACTGATAGATCGGTCCTTAGAGTGGCCGAATCTGCACTAATGGAAAAAGGTTACCTTGTAGCCGTGCAGAGTCCTGGGAAAAACACAGACACCTAAAGGAGATATACTCAATAACTTGCAGGGAAGGACTTCACTATACTAAAGCCGTGGTCTACAGGGATACACACACTATATATACGATATGCACAGAACAGCTAGGGTTGTCCAGGAGAGTGGTCAATAAATAAGCCAGGGGTCAAAACCAAAACGTATACCTTGAGCCTAAGCGGGGATATAGCACCAGAGAAAATCCGTCAGCCAGGCCAGAGGGTCAATACCAGGAAGTCAATCAGAAACCTAGAACTCAGACAAGGGGGAAACACTGAGAAAGAACTAGGATAGAATAACAGGGAGCTCTCAGGAACAAATCTGTAGCTGAAGTGAACCAGGATGCAAGAGCATGGTGATATGGGCCCATGGCTTTAAATAGGGGAGTAATCAGCCCATATCACCAGCAGAAGCTCAACGAGCAATAAACTTAACCCCTGAGCTGCATGTCAGGGAAAGCAGTACAGGGAAACACATGGAAACACAGACATAAGGAATAAAGAGGGCAGGGAGACAGGGTTGGAACGTGGGAACGTGACAGATACAAGTGATCCTGTAAAGGGATCCCTGTGAATCACAGAAATAGAAGCCCCTGTTAAAGTTTACCCCAAGTTAACCCTTTCTCTGCTGGTTAGTCAAACAGCAGGGAAAGGGTTAACTTGGTGTTGTGTCGGATCTAGTTCATTGTTCGAGAGCTGTTCCAAGCAGCCTTCGGCAAAAATCGGAACTCCGCCTACTCTGGCTCCAGCAAATCAGCGCCTCCCAATCTCACGCCCCTGTAGAGCGCCCCCTGCACAGTGTCTGCCTCCGTCCACAGACCCGCCCCCTGCGCACAAAGCACCCCGAAAAAGCTCCTCCTGCACTGCCCTCTGCACCACAGTAACACTACCATCCAGCCAACCCCTGCAACACAGAGGGCAGTGCAGGCAGAGTTTTTTCGGGGTGCTTTGTGTGCAGGGGGCGGGTCTAGACGGAGGCAGTATCTGGCTTCTGACACTGTGCAGGGGGGCTGTACAGGGGAGTGACATTGGGAGGCGCTGATTTGCTGGAGCCTGGGTAGGCGGAGTTCCGATTTTTGCCAAATGCTGCTTGGAACAGCTCTTGAAGATGAACTAGATCCGACACAACAGCGTTCAGCAGTTGATCGGATGTATTTGGCGGATCATTGGTTTTGATTTTTCGGCGGTTTGTTGAATGCGTTTGGTGGTGTTCAGCGGTTTATCGGATGTGTTTCGCGGGTTTATCAGCGACGTTTGGCAGATCTATTCGCCGCACTTTGGGGACCATACAGTGAATGCTGAATTCACCACAGGGTCTGCAAAATGAGCTCGCCAAAGTGCGTTGAACGAAAGAGCACCGGAATTTGTCTGAGTTGTGCAATAAAACATGACTTCAAATTGTGTTTAAACATTTTTGAGCGCAAAATGGTCACAATGAGCTCAGCACTAGGGTTGAGCTGTTCAGTTCGATCAGTTCGGAGTTCGACTCGAACATAGGCAGTTCGAAAGTTTGCGAACTTTGAACTTTTTGGCGTGTTCGGTTCGAGTTCTAAAATTTTTTTTTTGAAAAAGGTATAAAAAATGCTCAAAAAAAAATTAAAAAATCTAGAAATAAAGAGACTCTTTACTGCAGAATATTATAAGCAAAAGTTTATTAGATATTGAATTAAAAAATAATGTCTACGTGCAAAGATTCTCACCTCTAAATGACCTGTGCTCTCAAACGCCGTAAACAACAGGTGTTAATTAGTGTTTGGAAATAACATGTGCTTTTAATTAGTCTGGTCTAATGAATTTGATACATTGTCTGTAGACTGAGGGTGTCTGGAGGTGTCTCCTGAACATGTATCAAACAACACCTGTGCTTCTGAGAAGTGTTCATTTCTCTACTAAATCTTCCTCTGATATGCTGTTTAACCCCTTAACCCTGCATTTCACTGCTGTGTGCTCAGCTCATTTTTACCGCTTTCGCTCATCATGTTTAAACGCGATTTGAAGCCAAATTTTATTAAATGACCCAGACATATTACATATCGTTCTTTCCGGGAAACAGACTCCGCAGATTAATAATATATATTTTTTATATGTATACGTCATGTCCTGCCTGTATATTTTGAAAAAAATGCAATAAGAATTTAATTTTTAATCATCTGCCGTGTGTAAAGTGTTTTTTTTTCACATTTTAGCACATGAGCGTTTGCAGGTATGTTTTCTATGGGGTGCGCTTCTACAAAAATTAGAAATGGGGACTTGTTACAATTTGGGGGGAATTATGTGATTTTTAGCAAACGCACCCCATAGAAAAAAATCATTAGTGCAGCATCATTGTTCACATTATAATTGAAATGTGAACAATATTGCTGCATTAATAAAAACCACACACAAAAAAATACATGTTTTTTTTATTATTATTTTTTTACTTTATATCTGGTCATGTTGGATATCATTCGAAAGGCCATGCTCACGCCTTTCGATTGACACCCTCCATGGCCCCCTAGCTGCCACGGTTCTGGAGATATCTCCACCAGGGGGATTCCGGGCAGCTAGGGGTTTCCCGGCTTTCTGACATCATCACGCTATGCGTGAGGATGTCAGGCACTGAGGGGGGACCCGGGGGTGGAGCCGCCATCCAAGATGGCGGCCCCCACCGGAGCTAGGCAGCACTTCGGCGCCGCAAGGCATCTCTATTAGGGATGAGCGGTTCGGGTTCGGACGGTTCGGAGTTCGGCCCGAACTTAGCCTGTTCGGGTAGATCGCGAACTCCGAACATTTTGGCGTGTTCGGTTTGGGGGAAAAAATAAATTTTGGAAAGTATAAAAAAATGCTTAAAAAAATCTAGAAATAAAGAGACTCTTTACTGCAGAATATTATAAGCAATGGTTTATTAGATATTGAATTAAAAACTAATGTCTAGGTGCAAAGCTTCTCACCTCTACATGACCTTTTTTTTCTTCAAACGGGCACATCAACAGATGTTTTAGCCTGGTCTAATCAATTTGATACATTTTATGTAGAATGAAGGTGTAGGGTGTCTGCTTCTGTTCTGAGTGAGTAATTTCCCTCCTAAAACTTCCTAATATGCTGCATTTAACTGCTATGTGAAACAATACAAAATTTCCTCATTGCCCGCTTTTAACATCTAAAGCAATGTTATTTTTCACTTCGGGATTAAACATTCACAGGGTTATTCAGAGAGCGGTGAAAAGCAGGAGAATAACTGGAGAAGTGAAAATTCTAGGTCAAAATGGCCGAACCAGAAAAATTCTCCCATTTATCTCACTTTCCAAATCGGCTATTTGGTCTAGATTGTTCTCTTCTCTTGCCAGTTCTCCTGGCTTTCACCTCTGTCTCAGGGTTGTTCAGAGAAAGGTGAAAACCAGGAGAATGGCAGGAAAAGAGAACAATCTGGACCAAATAGCCGATTTGGAAAGTGAGATAAGGCTAGGGTCAGACTAACGCATTTTTCACAGCGACCGTCAAAAAGTGCGTCCAAACGCATTGCCTTTTTTTTTCACGAAATGCGTGAAAACAGTCATATGATGCGCATTTTTGTGCGTGATTTTTTACAGATCCAAACCAGGAAACTTTGGGTGTCTGGACGTTATGTTGGCCGGACATGAGCAGGGTCTGACGTCTCCAAATCACGCACACACGCCGCTAGTGGACGCAGCGCACTCTGTACGTCCGTACTAGCGGTTCTGCGTTCTCGAAAAAATGCGTTCATTTTCCACTTGCGTTGCGCAGCCGGACTTTCTTGCGATCGTACTTTGTATATTGGCCGTCATTGCCCATCATTTGCTGCTAGTGCGGCCGTGATTAAGTGCGCCTAAACGCACGTTAAAAATTCGCTAGTCTGACCCCAGCCTAAATGGGAGAATTTTTCTGGTTTGGCAATTTTGACCTAGAATTTTCCATTCTCCAGTCATTCTCCTGCTCTTCACCGCTCTCTGAATAACCCTGTCAGGGTTATTCAGAGTAAGGTGAAACTCAGGAGAATGACTGAAGAGAAAATTCTAGGTCAAAATAGCCAAACCAGAAAAATTCTCCCATTTATCTCACTTTCCAAATCGGCTATTTGGTCTAGAATTTTCCATTCTCCAGTCATTCTCCTGCTTCTCACCGCAAAAAATCAGTAAACTTTTTCTGCGTGTACGAAAATGTCTCCTCTTTTCATACAGGCTGCCGCCCCAAGCAGTTGTTATGGATAGATTAAAGGAAAACTGTTTACCATAATTTGAAACGTCATTTTTTTTGTTTTAAATGTTTCTATACATCCTAGAAATCTGCCACTTCACGGGCAGGTTATGGGGACCTCCTAGGCACGATATTTGAAGGAATTTTTTCGTTTTGATTTTTAACCCTTATTTTCATGGAATAATAATACTTTTTGTCCTTGTTTCCTGTCCCCCAGGGCACTCCCCGGACCCCCCATACACCTTTTATGGCAAATATCTAGCATATATGCCCTCTTGGAGGGGCACTCTAAAAACCGAATTTTCAGCCCCATTGACTTGTATGGAGTTCGAGTTCGGGTTCGGATTCGGATCATCCCTAATCTCTATACACAGCCCTATCATCATCTCTATACACAGCCTCACAGCATCTCTATACACAACCTCACAGCATCTCTATACACAGCATCTCTATACACAGCCTCACAGCATCTCTATACACAACCTCAAAGCATCTCTGTGAACCCTCAAATGAACCCCCTATCTCCACCAGGGGATTCCGGGCAGCTAGGGGTTCCCCGGCTATCTGATGTCATCACGCTATGCGTGAGGATGTCAGGTAGTGAGGGGGGACCCGGGGGTGGAGCTGTCATCCAAGATAGAAACATAGAAACATAGAAAATGTCGGCAGATAAGAACCTTTCGGCCCATCTAGTCTGCCCAATTACATGGATACTTTACCTGGATTTATCTTTTGTTTAGGATAGCCTTATGCCTATCCCATGCTTGCTTAAATTCAATTACTGTTTTGGCCTCTACCACTTCTACTGGAAGACTGTTCCATGTATCACCACCCGCTCAGTAAAATAATGCTTCCTGATGTTACTTTTAAACCTTTGCCTCTAAATCTAAGACTATGTCTCTCTTGTTTTGCTACTTTTGTTTCCTTTTAAATATACTCCCTTCCTCTACCTTGTGGATTCCCTTTACGTATTTAAATGTTTCTATCATATCTCCTCTGTCTCGTCTTTTTTCCAAGCTGTACATGTTAAGATCATTAAGCCTTTCTTGGTAACTTTTCTCCTTCAAGCGTACACCATTTTAGTAGCCCTTCTCTGAACTCTCTCCAAGATGTCTATATCCTTCTGGAGATACGGTCTCCATACTGCACACAGTACTCCAAGTGAGGTCTCACCAGTGCTCTGTACAGTGGCATGAGCACTTCCCTTTTTCCTACTGCTAATACCTCTCCCTACACAACCAAGCATTCTGCCAGCATTTCCTGCTGCTCTATTACATTGACTACTTACCCTTAGATCCTCTGCAATAATAACCCTAAATCCCAACCCTCAGATGTATCAAATATTCTATATTCAGCCCTTGTGTTTTTACGTCCCAGGTGCATTATCTTGCACTTATCCACATTAAAACAATTGCCACAACTCCGACCATTTTTTAGCTTACCTAAATCATTTGTCATTTGGCTGATCCCTCCAGGAACGTCAACCCTGTTGCAAATCTTTGTGTCATCAGCAAAAAGACATACTTTTCCATTAATACCTTCTGCAATATCACTAATAAAAATATTAAAGAGAATTGGTCCAAGTACTGACCCCTGAGTACCCCACTGGTAACAAGACCTTGCGCCGAATAACTCCATTTACCACAACCCTCTGTTGTCTGTCACTCAGCCACTGCCTAATCCATTCAACAATATTGGAATCCAAGCTCAAAGATTGCAATTTATTGATAAGCCTTCTATGCGGAACAGTATCAAAAGCCTTACTGAAATCTAAATAAGCAATGTCTACTGCACCACCTGTGTCTATTATTTTTGTTACCCAATCAAAAAAATCAATAAGATTAGTTTGGCATGATCTCCTGAGGTAAACCCATGTTGTTTCTGATCCTGTAATCTATGTGTTTTTAGATGTTCAACAATCCTTTCCTTTAACATGGTTTCCATTAATTTCCCTACTACTGACGTAAGACTAATCTGGCCTATAGTTCCCGATTCCTCCCTACTACCCTTCTTGTAAATAGGCACAACATTTGCTAATTTCCAGTCTTCTGGGACGACTCCTGTTAACAAGGATTGGTTAAATAAATCTGTTAACGGTTTTGCTATTACATCACTGAGCTCTTTTAATAATTTAGGGTGGATCCCATCAGGCCCCATTGACTTATTTGTCTTTACTTTAGACAGCTGCTTTAGAACCTCCTCCTCTGTAAACTCATATGTAAATGTCTCTTTAGTGTTCTCTCCTAACTGAGGTCCCTTTCCTTCCTTTTTTCTGCAAAGACTGAACAAAATATATTTATTGAGGCAGTCAGCGAGACTTTTATCCTCTTCTACATACCTTCCTTCCTTTGTTTTTAATCTAACTAATCCTTGTTTTACTTTTCTTTTCTCGTTTATGTATCTAAAAAATGTTTTGTCCCCCTTTTTTACTGACTGAGCTATTTTCTCTTCTGCGTGTGCTTTGGAAGCTCTTATAAATTGCTTTGCCTCTTTCTGCCTAATCTTTATAGGTTTGCCTATCTTCTTCACGCTGAGTTTTTTTTATAATTATTGAATGCTATCTTCTTGTTCTTCACTATTTTGGCCACTTCTGCAGAGTACCACAGTGGTTTCTTCCCTTTTTTGTTTTTGCTAACAAGCAGAATGCAATTGCCTGTGGCCTTCAATAATGCTTCCTTTAAATAATCCCATTTCTCATGGACTCCCTTTAAATTCCTCCAGTCTGATAATGACTCCTTCACACAAAATCTCATTTTAGAAAAATCTGTTTTTTTAAAAGTCTAAAACTTTTGTTTTTGTGTAGTGCGGCTCCATCCCTGTTCTTATATTAAACCATAACTGACTGGTGATCACTAGATCCCAAATTTTCACCTACAACAACGTCCGATACCAAACCTCCATTTGTGAGTATTAAATCCAATATGGCCTCTTTACGGGTCGGCTCCTCAACTACTTGTGTTAGAGATAATCCCAGTAGGGAGTTTAGAATATTTGTACTCCTGGTGCACCCAGCTGTTTTGGTTTTCCAGTTCACATCAGGAAGATTAAAGTCCCCCATGATAATAACTTCCCCCTTCATTGCCATTTTGGCTATTTCCTCAACCAACAGATTATCTAGCTCTTCTACTTGTCCAGGGGGTCTATAGATCACACCTACACGAGCTACTGTATGATTGCCAAATGTTAGTGTAACCCAAACTGACTCTATGTTCACCTCGCTCACTTTTATTTGGTTCGTTTTTATGTTGTTTTTCACATACAGGGCCACTCCTCCTCCTTTCCTACCTTCCCTGTCTTTTCTATATAAAGAGTACCCCGGTATTGTTATGTCCCAGTTATTTTTCTCACTGAACCATGTCTCAGTAACCGCCACTAAATCTACTTTTTCAGCTGCCATCATTGGATGGTGGCCCCCACTGGAGCTAGGCTGCACTTCGGCGCCGCTAGGCTGCACTTCGGCGCCGCAAGGCGCCGAAGTGCGAACCGGTGCCTAAGGGGTTAAAACTAGGCACCGCTTAACAGGGGAGACTCTCCCCTTTTAAGCGGTACCTGGCTATTTTTTGTAGGACTTCCCGATCGGGAGGGAGAGGGATCCGAACGGATCCCCCCTCCCTTCCAGGCAATCTTCATTGCCGGGGGGTCGCCTTTAAATGACGTCATCGCGCATGGCGTGATGACGTCATTTACAATGGGAGGAGCTTGACTTCAGCGTCTGAGGACGCTGAAGTCAGAAAGTCGTGGGCAGTGGCATAACTAGAAACCTGAGGGCCCCGGTGCAAGAATCCATGAAGGGCCCCCCCAACCCCCCCAAAAAAAATTCTATATTTTTACTTTTTTTTTCCTGCAATATAAAAAATATAGTATTGCCCCAGCTGACACGGATATATACTGTATATTGCCCCCAGCTCACATGGATATATATATATTGCCCCAGCTCACATGGACATATATATTGCCCCCAGCTCACATGGACATATATTGCCCCCAGGCCACACATGGATATATTGCCCCAGCTCACACATGGATATTTTTGCCCCCAGCTCCTGTATATATTTGCCCCCAGCTCATGGATTTATTTGCCCCCAGCTCATGGATATAATGTCCCAGCTCATGGATATATTGCCCCAGCTCATGGATATATTTACCCCCAGCTCATGGATATATTTACCCCCAGCTCATGGATATATTTGCCCCCAGCTCATGGATATAATGCCCCAGCTCATGGATATAATGCCCCAGCTCATGGATATATTTGCCCCCAGCTCATGGATATATTTGCCCCCAGCTCATGGATATATTTTCCCCCAGCTCATAGATATATTGCCCCCAGCTCATGGATATATTGCCCCAGCTCATAGATATATTGCCCCCAGCTCATGGATATATTGCCCCAGCTCATGGATATATTTGCCCCAGCTCATGGATATACTGCCCCAGCTCATGGATATATTTGCCCCCAGCTCATGGATATTCTGCCCCAGCTCATGGATATACTGCCCCAGCACATGGATATACTGCCCCAGCACATGGATATACTGCCCCAGCTCATGGATATACTGCCCCAGCTCATGGATATATTGCCCCAGCTCATGGTTATATTGCCCCAGCTCATGGATATACTGCCCCAGCACATGGATATACTGCCCCAGCTCATGGATATATTGCCCCAGCACATAAATATACTGCCCCAGCTCGTGGATATACTGCCCCAGCACATGGATATACTGCCCCAGCTCATGGATATCTTGCCCCAGCTAATGGATAGATTTGCGCCCAGCTCTTATGGGTATATAGGGCCCCCCAGCTCACCTCAGGCTCCTCTCTCCGTGGTGAGCGGCCGCTGAAAGCATGCAGCCTGGCCGCTCACCGGAAACCACCTGACCAGCGTAGCCGAGTTCTCGCGAGATCTCATGCGCTGGTCAGCTAGTTCCCATCCCACGCGAGCGGCCAAGCTGCAAGCCAGCGGGCCGCTCGCAGGGAGGGGAACAGCCGGCGGCGCTGCTCCCAGATTCCGGCGCTTTTTCCCGGAATCTGGCGGCAGCGCTGGGCCCCCCTCCAGTGGCAGAATGCCAGGGCCCGGTCGCAACTGCGACCGCTGCGACCCTGGTACTTCCGCCACTGGCCGCGGGACCTGGACAGAGAGGTGAGTATCTCCGCCGGGGGTCCCGGAAAGCTGATGATGTGTGGGACACGTCCTCCTCAGCATACAGCGGGAGTAACTGAGGTCGTGTCCCACTCGTCGTCAGCAGTGAAGGGGTTAAAAACGTCTTTTTATTTACTTTTTGTCCTTGTTTCCTGTCCCCCAGGGCACTACCCGGACCCCCATACACCTTTTATGGCAAATATCTAGCATATATGCCCTCTTGGCAATCAGATTTTGAGTCTCATTGATTTGTATAGAGTTCGAATTCGAACCAAACTCGGGGGTGTTCGGCTCATCCCTACTCAGCGCACAGAGGCAGGGCCGCCATCAGGGGGGTACAGGTATTACTGGTGTATGGGGCCCGTGAAGGTTCACTGACAAACTTAGCTATGCCTAGTTGTCATGGGGACCCTGAAGCTGCTGGGCTCCTGGTATGGACGGACCAATAATATGGACACTGAGGGCCCGGGTCGCCAGCACAGCGCCCCCCCCCTTACAGGGCCCTACCACGTGCCTTTGTAAAGAGTTACACGCTGCATCAATAGCAGGAAGCTGGCTATGGCCCCGCCCCCAAATGTCCCTGACTCGCAGAGGCCCTGGAGCCGGTGAGCTGAGGTAGAAGTGGGAGGCTGGACCCAGCATGGAGCTCCTCCCCTTCCCCCTGACACAGGCAGACCCAGCATGGAGCTCCTCCTCTTCCCCCTGACACAGGCAGACCCAGCATGGAGCTCCTCCTCTTCCCCCTGACACAGGCAGACCCAGCATGGAGCTCCTCCCCTTCCCCCTGACACAGGCAGACCAGAGGCAGCAGAGAGGATTCCACTCACCAATGTAAGGATTTTCTCTTAGGCTGCCCTGCGTCTCCTCCTTAGCTGCAGATTTTCCCAGAGGGGAGGGGGGAGAGAAAAAAAAAACGGCCCTGTATTGACATGCCCCGCCCACACGAAGCTGGTGGATAATGAGAGGGTACTCCAGGGTCCCCCTGCTTAATGAGGAGGCCTTCATTATGTGTGTGCAGCCTGTGGTGTGTGTGTGTGCAGCCTGTGGTGTGCAGCCTGTGGTGTGCGTGTGCAGCCTGTGGTGTGTGTGTGTGTGTGCGTGCAGCCTGTGGTGTGTGTGTGTGTGTGCGTGTGCAGCCTGTGGTGTGTGTGTGTGTGTGCGTGCAGCCTGTGGTGTGTGTGTGTGTGTGTGAGTGCAGCCTGTGGTGTGTGTGTGTGCACAGCCTGTGGTGTGTGTGTGTGCGCAGCCTGTGGTGTGTGTGTGTGCGCAGCCTGTGGTGTGTGTGTGTGCGCGCAGCCTGTGGTGTGTGTGTGTGTGCGCAGCCTGTGGTGTGTGTGTGTGCAGCCTGTGGTGTGTGTGTGTGCAGCCTGTGGTGTGTGTGTGTGTGCAGCCTGTGGTGTGTGTGTGTGTGCAGCCTGTGGTGTGTGTGTGTGCAGCCTGTGGTGTGTGTGTGTGTGCAGCCTGTGGTGTGTGTGTGTGTGTGCAGCCTGTGGTGTGTGTGTGTGTGCAGCCTGTGGTGTGTGTGTGTGTGCAGCCTGTGGTGTGTGTGTGTGTGCAGCCTGTGGTGTGTGTGTGTGCAGCCTGTGGTGTGTGTGTGAGTGCAGCCTGTGGTGTGTGTGTGTGAGTGCAGCCTGTGGTGTGTGTGTGTGAGTGCAGCCTGTGGTGTGTGTGTGTGAGTGCAGCCTGTGGTGTGTGTGTGCAGCCTGTGGTGTGTGTGTGTGTGTGCAGCCTGTGGTGTGTGTGTGTGTGTGTGCAGCCTGTGGTGTGTGTGTGTGTGTGTGCAGCCTGTGGTGTGTGTGTGGTGTGTGTGCAGCCTGTGGTGTGTGTGTGTGTGTGTGTGCAGCCTGTGGTGTGTGTGTGTGCAGCCTGTGTGTGTGTGTGTGTGCAGCCTGTGGTGTGTGTGTGTGCAGCCTGTGGTGTGTGTGAGTGCAGCCTGCGTGTGTGTGTGTGCAGCCTGCGGTGTGTGTGTGTGCAGCCTGCGGTGTGTGTGTGTGCAGCCTGCGTGTGTGTGAGTGCAGCCTGCGTGTGTGTGTGTGTGTGTGTGTGCGCAGCCTGCGGTGTGTGTGTGTGTGTGTGTGCGCAGCCTGTGGTGTGTGTGTGTGTGTGCAGCCTGTGGTGTGTGTGTGTGTGTGCAGCCTGTGGTGTGTGTGTGTGCGCAGCCTGTGGTGTGTGTGTGTGCGCAGCCTGTGGTGTGTGTGTGTGCGCAGCCTGTGGTGTGTGTGTGTGTGTGTGTGCGCAGCCTGTGGTGTGTGTGTGCAGCCTGTGGTGTGCGTGTGCAGCCTGTGGTGTGTGTGTGCGTGCAGCCTGTGGTGTGTGTGTGTGTGAGTGCAGCCTGTGGTGTGTGTGTGTGCAGCCTGTGGTGTGTGTGTGTGCACAGCCTGTGGTGTGTGTGTGTGCGCAGCCTGTGGTGTGTGTGTGTGCGCAGCTGTGGTGTGTGGTGTGTGCGCAGCCTGTGGTGTGTGTGTGCGCAGCCTGTGGTGTGTGTGTGTGTGTTGTGTGCGCAGCCTGTGGTGTGTGTGTGCAGCCTGTGGTGTGTGTGTGCAGCCTGTGGTGTGTGTGTGCGTGCAGCCTGTGGTGTGTGTGTGTGAGTGCAGCCTGTGGTGTGTGTGTGCAGCCTGTGGTGTGTGTTGTGCAGCCTGTGGTGTGTGTGTGTGCGCAGCCTGTGGGTGTGTGTGTGCGAGCCTGTGGTGTGTGGTGTGCAGCCTGTGGTGTGTGTGTGTGTGTGTGTCGCAGCCTGTGGTGTGTGTGTGCAGCCTGTGGTGTGCGTGTGCAGCCTGTGTGTGTGTGTGTGCAGCCTGCGTGTGTGTGAGTGCAGCCTGCGTGTGTGTGAGTGCAGCCTGCGGTGTGGTGAGTGCAGCCTGCGGTGTGTGTGAGTGCAGCCTGCGGTGGTGTGTGTGTGTGCAGCCTGCGGTGTGTGTGTGTGTGCAGCCTGCGGTGTGTGTGTGTGTGTGCAGCCTGCGGTGTGTGTGTGTGTGTGCAGCCTGCGGTGTGTGTGTGTGTGTGCAGCCTGCGGTGTGTGTGTGTGTGCAGCCTGCGGTGTGTGTGTGTGCAGCCTGCGGTGTGTGTGTGTGCAGCCTGCGGTGTGTGTGAGTGCAGCCTGCGGTGTGTGTGTGTGTGTGTGTGAGTGCAGCCTGCGGGGTGTGTGTGTGTGTGTGTGTGTGTGTGTGTGTGTGTGTGTGTGTGTCGCAGCCTGCAGTGTGTGTGTGTGTGTGTGTACGCAGCCTGCAGTGTGTGTGTGTGTGTGTGCGCAGCCTGCAGTGTGTGTGTGTGCGCAGCCTGCAGTGTGTGTGTGTGTGCAGCCTGCAGTGTGTGTGTGCGCAGCCTGGTGTGTGTGTGTGTGTGTGTGCGCAGCTGCAGTGTGTGTGTGTGTGTGTGTGCGCAGCCTGCAGTGTGTGTGTGTGTGTGTGTGCGCAGCCTGCGGTGTGTGTGTGTGTGTGTGTGTGCGCAGCCTGTGGTGTGTGTGTGCAGCCTGTGGTGTGTGTGTGTACAGCCTATGGTGTGGTGTGTGTGTGTGTGTGCAGCCTGTGGGTGGTGGTGCTGTGTGTGTGCAGCCTGTGGTGTGGTGTGTGTGTGCTGTGACTGCGCAGCATGTATGGGGTGTGATCTCCATGTGTATGTGTGTAGGAGTAATGTTATAGATTTTTTTAAATACAAAAATAATACGTCTGCGGTGGGGCCCCGATCAGAGCTTCAGTAAGGGGCCCCAGGATTTCTGATGGCAGCCCTGCACAGAGGGGATATGGCTCAGCAGTGAAGGGGTTAATGTAATGAATCAGCTTATTTAACCCTATAAATGCAAATCAAACATAAAGCACTGAATGAACATTAAGGACAAGAAAGCATTTTATAATGTTCAGTGATCAGAATCAGTGCGTCTGTTGGTTGTTTGTTTCATTAAAGTTTATTTAAAAAAAAAGCCCTTTGAGTGGAGGTCACATGTTTTCTGTCCAGAGTGGAGCTCCAGTCTGCAGCCAGACTCTTCTGGGATTGTGGGAGATTTGTTGTGTCACTGCTCTCCAGGCTGTGTGTTTAGCGCTCTCTGCCTGACACACAGGGAGGGGGAGGGGATTTGCTGTGTGCCCAGAGACACACACAGAGGAAGGAGGCCTCACACGGCGGCTCTGTCTCTTTCTATCAGTAAAGGTAGGTTTTTTGGTTATTTGCGGCGCTCCTCACGGTGAGCTGAACGGTAACGTCTACGTCTGCGCTTTTTACAACGCTAAGCTCAGCAGATAAAGCCCAGTTATTTATATAGCGCCCACATACTCTGCGGCGCCGCTGCTTTGTGCGTTTGCTGGCGTGGTTCATTGTGTCGGCTTCACGCGGCTCCTGGGGTTAAAACATCCTCAGTTGTGAAATAATAAACAATAATAGAAATGAAGCCCCTCCTGGGTGTAATTCGGGTTCGGCGATTGTGACTCGGTGGTAGACAAAGGAGACGGAGGCTTCTTAAGCAGGAAAAGCATTTATTCGGTACCGAGCCTTGAGTCAGGTCTAGCCCAAAAACATAGAAAATGTCGGCAGATAAGAACCTTTCGGCCCATCTAGTCGCCCAATTACATGGATACTTTACCTGGATTTATCTTTTGTTTAGGATAGTCTTATGCCTATCCCATGCTTGCTTAAATTCAATTACTGTTTTGGCCTCTACCACTTCTACTGGAAGACTGTTCCATGTATCCACCACCCTCTCAGTAAAAATAATGCTTCCTGATGTTACTTTTAAACCTTTGCCCTCTAATCTAAGACTATGTCCTCTTGTTTTGCTATTTTGTTTCCCTTTAAATATACTCCCTTCCTCTACCTTGTGGATTCCCTTTACGTATTTAAATGTTTCTATCATATCTCCTCTGTCTCGTCTTTTTTCCAAGCTGTACATGTTAAGATCATTAAGCCTTTCCTGGTAACTTTTCTCCTTCAAGCCGTACACCATTTTAGTAGCCCTTCTCTGAACTCTCTCTAAGATGTCTATATCCTTCTGGAGATACGGTCTCCAGTACTGCACACAGTACTCCAAGTGAGGTCTCACCAGTGCTCTGTACAGTGGCATGAGCACTTCCCTTTTCCTACTGCTAATACAGGCTCTCCCTACACAACCAAGCATTCTGCCAGCATTTCCAAGCATTCTGCCAGCATTTCCTGCTGCTCTATTACATTGAAAAAAAGAGTGGTTGACACCGGCTACCAAATTAACCTTTTATTAGTTTAAATACAAAAGTAAACACAATAATTAAAACACATATAAATTGATGGAATGAAACCTCCTTGGACCAATAGTAATTTGCCCCTATAAGGGAATTAACCCGAATGGGATTATGTGTTATCAGATCTAAATGATAACGATGGCATTTAAATGCACATTAAACCAAGCGGCTTCCACTATCTTCTGTGATCACAGCTGGTCAGAATCGTGTAACATTGCTATCTATGAAGTGGTTTTGCAGTGGTTTAATGTGCATTTAAATGCCATCGTTATCATTTAGATCTGATAACACATAATCCCATTCAGGTTAATCCCCTTATAGGGGCAAATTACTATTGGTCCAAGGAGGTTTCATTCCATCAATTTATATGTGTTTTAATTATTGTGTTTACTTTGTATTTCGTCCAATAAAGGTTAATTTAGTAGCCGGTGTCTACCACACTCTTTTTTCGATATTTACCAGGGTTCATGCCCACAACTGACACTGGCTTGTGTTTATTTCCCCGTGTTCTAAATATTCTTTCTTTTGTTGCTCTATTACATTGACTACTTACCCTTAGATCCTCTGCAATAATAACCCCTAAATCCCAACCCTCAGATGTATCAAATATTCTATATTCAGCCCTTGGGTTTTTACGTCCCAGGTGCATTATCTTGCACTTATCCACATTAAAACTCAATTGCCACAGCTCCCACCATTTTTTTAGTTTACCTAAATCATTTGTCATTTTTTCTGATGACACAAAGATTTGCAACAGGGTTGACGTTCCTGGAGGGATCAGCCAAAAACATACTTTTCCATTAATACCTTCTGCAATATCACTAATAAAAATATTAAATAGAATGTGTCCAAGTACTGACCCCTGAGGTACCCCACTGGTAACAAGACCTTGCGCCGAATAAACTCCATTTACCACAACCCTCTGTTGCCTGTCACTCAGCCACTGCCTAATCCATTCAACAATATTGGAATCCAAGCTCAAAGATTGCAATTTATTGATAAGCCTTCTATGCGGAACAGTATCAAAAGCCTTACTGAAATCTAAATAAGCAATGTCTACTGCACCACCTGTGTCTATTATTATTGTTACCCAATCAAAAAAATCAATAAGATTAGTTTGGCATGATCTCCCTGAGGTAAACCCATGTTGTTTCTGATCCTGTAATCTATGTGTTTTTAGATGTTCAACAATCCTTTCCTTTAACATGGTTTCCATTAATTTCCCCACTACTGACGTAAGACTAACTGGCCTATAGTTCCCCGATTCCTCCCTACTAAAAAGACTCAAGTCCCGAGCCAACAGAGAAGCAAAGAATTTATACACAGTGAGTAAAAACGCTCACCTTATTCCCCTCCCCCGTTACCCTCCCACTTCCCATATCAACCTTCATTATACATATTGGACTTTATTCATCATTTTGCAAGTCAGCAAGGTTCACCTCAAAGACCCGACCCTTGAGCCCACCGGAGACAATCCAAAACAAATATGGCCAGCTGCAGGATTTACTTGGTTATTTATTCCTTCTGTGACCTTGATATATTAAGCAACTTTTATGTCTTGGCTCGGAATATTTAGAGACCTGGGGAGGAGAGGTGATTCTTCAGTCAGCAGAAATCAGGATTAAATGATATTAGAGAGGCTACACTTAGCTGTTAGATAGAAAATAGAACTATATGAACTAAAATGTTGGACAGGGAACAGAGAGGGTGACGCTAGGGGTTATTCCCAGGTAGCGTCTTTCAGGAGCCGTCACACAACCCAAAGACTGATTATCCCAGAAGTGGCAGGAAAGTTAATAAACTTTATTTAATCTAAAGCACTCGCAGATACTAATTAAACACAACAGTTTGGACGAAGACAACATTGAGAGGTTTTTTCTATTTAATTGCTCCTGATGAAGCCGAGGTTATATCGGCGAAACATATGTCGAGCTGAACGAGTATTTTGTTGATTTTACTATGTGTGTCTAAATTGTGTTTATGTGAGGGAGAGAATAGAGATCCTAAGCAGTAGCGCAGTACATGGAGATTGGATATATTATTGGACCTATTGTTGGTCTGGCTATTGATCATATAGGGGGGGAATTTTTACCAATTCTGCTTTCAATTCTCTCAATATCCCCTTGACTCTTTAGGTAAATCCTGTTAAGCATTTTTTCTAGCCGCTATCCATTATCTCTCATCACCCTCAATGTTGTCTTTAATTAGTATCTGCGAGTGCTTTTGATTAAAGTTTATTAACTTTCCTGCCACTTCTGGGATAATCAGTCCTCAGTCTTGGGGTTGTGTGACGGCTCCTATTTATGTTTATATTATTGTGTAACTGTACAGGTTTAATCCTGATATTGAAGTGGCTTCCTGGGGTACAAACTGGGATAAGTGATTGTTTGGACCTGAGGCACTGAGGTTCCTCGGTCTTCTCTTTGTTGGTATTAACATCCTCAGTTGCTCCATTGTTTAGAAATCCCTCTTTTTCCTGTACAGCGCTACGGGACTTGTTAGCGCTTTATAAAAACTTGTAACGGACACTCTGGGCTCTCTCAGCTGGTGCGAGTAACCCGAGCGTCAGCCTGTTTCCACGTTAGCATCAGGTAAATTCAGTCTAGCGCCCGGCGATAATGTTAGCAACGACACTAATCTTTAGTGTTTGGAGCTCTGTGGGAATCCCTCCCATGGAGGTGAGGATTGGTTTACTGACACGCTCTGGTATATAGACCCCTGGCTTCGTTTCCTATCAATCCTTATTTGTGTATTCTGCTCTGTTTACCAGCACAGGGCTAAAACATTTACCGACCACTTCTAAGGATCGGAGAGAAAGGATAGACGTACTGCGTACGAGGATCAATACGGAGTTCTGGTAGGGAACGTGACACTTGCATTGAGTATGTCAGCAGCTTTGTTACATTTTCCCTGGTTTTGGCTGTGCCCCTCTGACGTTCCCCGGGACAGACCTGGTGGGATCCCTGGCAACAGACCTCTAGCCCTCCGATCCTTAGAAATGGTCGGGACCGCTAACCCTAACCTCTAGCAGCCACAGAGGCCAGGGAAAAAGGGCAACACTGAAAAAAGAGTATACTGCACAATAGGGATGCACCAATACCACTTTTTTAAGACCGAGTACGAGTACCGATACTTTTATTTAATGTCATGTGACGCTTTCCATAGGAACAGCCTCATATAAAAATTTTATGAGATTGACCGCAGCTCACATGGATTTGCCCCAGCTCACATGATTTGCCCCCAGGTCACATGGATTTGCCCCCAGGTCACGTGGATTTGCCCCAGGTCACGTGGATTTGCCCCCAGGTCACGTGGATTTGCCCCCAGGTCTCGTGGATTGGCCCCCAGGTCTCGTGGATTGGCCCCAGGTCTCGTGGATTGGCCCCAGGTCTCGTGGATTGGCCCCAGGTCTCGTGGATTGGCCCCCAGGTCTCGTGGATTGGCCCCAGGTCTCGTGGATTTGCCCCCAGGTCTCGTGGATTGGCCCCAGGTCTCGTGGATTGGCCCCAGGTCTCGTGGATTGGCCCCCAGGTCTCGTGGATTGGCCCCCAGGTCTCGTGGATTGCCCCCAGGTCTCGTGGATTGGCCCCCAGGTCTCGTGGATATGTCCCCAGCTCAAATGCTGGGGAAGCTGGCCGCGTGCATGAAAGCACGCGGCCAGCTTTCCCCTCCGGCGCGTCGCGATACTCACGCATCCTGAAGGTCCGGTCGCTGGGCAGTGATGCGATCGCGTGGCCGCCGGGCGCATCTGTGACGCGGCCTCCAGCCGAGAGGCAGCATCACAGGAGCGCCCAGCGGCGCGGGAACGCATCACTGCCCAGCGACCGGACCTTCAGGATGGGTGAGTATTTGGCGCGCCGGAGGGGAACGCTGGCCACGTGCTTTTCATGCACGCGGCCAGCTTCCCCAGCCCCGCAAATACCGGCAAGCCGGCCCAGCGCCGGCTTCCGGTATCGGCGGGATGTATCGGGCCGTTTGCACGAGTAACAAGTACTCGTGCAAACGGCAATATCGGCCCCGATATCGGCCCCGATACCGATACTAGTATCGGTATCGGTGCATCCCTACTGCACAACAGTATACAACAGAGATATGCAGCACACACCTTGAATGACAGGCAGCGGGTAACCAGGCAGGAACACAGAGCAAGGGTGGTTGTATAGACGGAACCTTGCAAGCAGCGTAAGGACACTTTGTACTGCGCAACAGTGTATGCCAGAGATAGCTCACACACACACAACACCAGGGGGCAACAGTACAGACGGAGTAAGAGAGAGAATGGTCATTAAACAGGCAGAAGTCAGCAACAATTCGGGTTCTCAGAACAGCCGGGTCAGCAACAGGTCAACAAACTAAATTCTAAAGTCTCGATGCAGGAAAGAAAGTTCACAACAAGGCAAAGGCTGGGGGTGCTGCGGTGGGGGGCTCTGGTTGGCTGTGGTGCTGTGGCTGGCTGGGGGTGCTGTGGTGTGGGGGGATCTGGCTGGCTGGGGGTGCTGTGGTGGGGGGGGAATCTGGCTGGCTGGGGGTGCTGTGGTGTGGGGGATCTGGCTGGCTGGGGGTGCTGTGGTGTGGGGCTCTGGCTGGCTGGGGGTGCTGTTGTGTGGGGGCTCTTGCTGGCTGAGGGTGCCTGTGGTGTGGGTGCTCTGGCTGGCTGAGGGTGCTGTGGTGTGGGGGCTCTGGCTGCTGGGGGTGCTGTGGTGGGGGGGCTCTGGCTGGCTGGGGGTGCTGTGGTGGGGGGATCTGGCTGGCTGGGGGTGCTGTGGTGGGGGGATCTGGCTGGCTGGGGGTGCTGGTGGTGGGGGATCTGGCTGGCTGGGGGTGCTGTGGTGGGGGGAACTGGCTGGCTGGGGTTGCTGTGGTGGGGGGATCTTGGCTGGCTGGGGGTGCTGTGGTGGGGGAATCTGGCTGGCTGGGGGTGCTGTGGTGGGGGGATCTGGCTGGCTGGGGGTGCTGTGGTGGGGGGAACTGGCTGCTGGGGGTGCTGTGGTGGGGGGATCTGGCTGCTGGGGGTTGCTGTGGTGGGGGGTGCTGTCGTGGGTGCTCTGGTTGGCTGGAGGTGCTGTGGTGGGGGGCTCTGGCTGGCTGGGGGTGCTGGTTGTGGGGTGGCTCCTCCTCCTCCTTCTCTGTCTCTGAAGTGGCAGTTAAACCAACGCGTGGCAGGGGCTACGCAATGGCTCAAGCAAAAAGATGCCATACTGTGCTTGAGCTGGTTTGTTTAGGGGACAGGAGCCACACCGGGCCAGAAATTCTGTCAGCCTCTGCAGGGGCAGGTGCATAGATGGTTAACACCACGCCAGCTTGAGCTGGGAATGGTCGTCTGTGATAATGGCAGCAACCTTCTCTCCGCCCTACGCCAGGGTAAGTTGACGCATGTACCATGCCTAGCACGCATCCTAAATCTGGTGGTACAGCGTTTCCTAACCAGGTACCCAGGGCTGGCAGAGCTTCTGAGCCAGGCCAGAAAAGTCTGCAGCCACTTCAGACGGTCATTCCCAGCAAGCGTTCGTCTGGCAGAAATTCAAAGAGAATTCCACCTTCCCACAAACCGTCTGATCTGTGACATGCCCACCAGGTGGAACTCGACATTAGCAATGCTGCAGCATCTGCACAAGCAGCAGAGGGCCATCAATGAGTACCTGTGTGAGTATGGCACAAGGACCGGTTCAGGTCAACTTGTTTCTCCGCCCCGCAGTGGCTGATGATCAAGGATGCATGCACTGTACTGTCACCATTTGAGGAGGCAACGAGGATGGTGAGCAGGGACAGTGCATGCATCAGTGACACAATTCCTTTAGTGTTCCTGCTGGAGCGCACTCTGTGGGGAATTATAGATGTGGCACTAGAGGCAGAGCAGCAGGAGGAAGAGGAGGCATTCCCTAGCTCATCTCAAGGCCCCAGTCTTTACGCAGACAGCATTCCTGCAGGTCCTCAGATCAGACAGAAGGAAGATGAGGAATATTTAAGTAGTGGGGGCATTGAAGGTGGGGATTCCTCAAGGGAGGGTTTTGTGTGCCCAGAAACCCAAGGACTAGTACGTGGCTGGGAGGAGGAAGTGCACGATGGGGTCATCCTCCTTGACCAGGAAGACTCGGAAGCTAATGCCACCTCCAACCTACGCTGCATGGGCTCCCTTATCCTGCAAAGCCTGCTAAAGGACCCCAGGATTCGTGCTATCAAGGAGAAGGATCATTACTGGTTGGCAAGCCTCCATGATACATGGGTAAAGTTGCAGAGCTCATCCTGCCCGCAGAGGAGGACCGGATGAAACAACTTGAGTACGCTCTAAAGCGACACTTGTGTAACGCCTTTCCAGGCACTGGTAGGTTACCAAGTGATGACACAGGTGCTTCTGAGGCTGCGGATGATCAGAGGAAGAGCGGTGAAGGCCAGGGCCGCTTGACTGATGCATTTTTAAAAACTTTTAGTCCGCGACGCCCAGGAATGTCAAATGTAGGCACCCTTTGCCAGCATCTTCACTATATGGTGCAGGACTACCTAGGGGCATGGGCAGACCTGGATACCTTTTACAGCAGATGATCCACTTGCTTACTGGGTGTTGAGATTGGATCACTGGCCAGAACTTAGCCAATATGCTATGCAGCTACTAGGTTGCCCTTCATCCAGCGTGCTTTCTGAAAGGACGTTCAGTGCCGCTGGAGGTTTTGCCACAGACAAAAGAGTGCTTCTGTCCACTGACTCTGTAGACCGGCTGACATTCATAAAAATGAATCAGTACTGGATCAGCAGCTATCAATCCCCTGATGCTGACGTAACTGAATAGATCGGGGATTGCTTCTGCATTCCCAAACCACCACCCCTGCACTCTTCCACAATACCACAAAGGGTTTACGGTGTGAAGGCACTTGCTGCCACCAAAGGCACAATATTTGGGTGCACTGCCACTGATGCCTATACCAGATTCATATCATTTTAATATTGGACCGCAGGGTTCAACCCTGCACTCATCCACAATACCATGGAGGGGTTACGGTGTGACGGCACTGTTGCCGACACTAAAGGCCCAATTTTAAAGCCCCTATTGTTACTTTCATCCAAAGCCTGCATAGGTTTCACCATAATTTAGCCAAAAAAAATCACTAAACTTGTTCTGCGTGTCCTAAAATGTCTCCTCTTTTCATACAGGCTGCCGCCCCAAGCAGTTGTTTATGAATTGATTAATGGAAAACCATTTATCGTCCTTATGTTATTTTTTTTATTTTTTTTTAATGTTTCTATACATCCTAGAAATCCGCCACTTCACGGGCAGGTTATGGTGACTTCCTAGGCACGATATTTATAGGAATTTTTCGTTTTTATTCTTAACCTTTATTTCATGGAAAACTCACTGTTCCTTTCAAAACATTTCTTTTAAACTTTTTTTCCTTGTTTCCTGTCCCCCAGGGCACTACCCAGACCCCCATACACCTTTTATGGCAAATATCTAGCACTCTAAAAATCAAACGTTCGAGTCCCATTGACTTGCATTGAGTTCGGTTTGTGTTCGAGTTCGAACACGGGGGTGTTCGGCTCATCACTAGTCACAACGATAAACGTAAACCAGAGGGAAAAAAAAAACCTTAAACTACAGTTGTGTTCAAAATTATTCAACCCCCACTGAAATTGAGTGTTTTGGCCAGTTTGACATTGATTTTGATCATTCAGTCATCTTGCTTACAATTAAATCAAAGAGGCACGTGTAGGTCAGACAAATATAACATAACATTTATAATGAAATAACCACAAAAGTCTTTTCTGTTGCTCACATCATTATCAGTTTTATTCAACCCCCAAGTGACATTCAATCTTAGTACAACATCCTTTACAGTTATAACAGCTTTAACGTGAAGCATAGCTTGACACAGTGTCTTGCAGCGATCTACGGGTATCTTCGCCCATTCGTCATGGGCAAAAGCCTCCAGTTCAGTCACATTCTTAGGCTTGCGCACTGCACTGCTTTCTTTCAAGTCCCACCAGAGGTTCTCAATCGGATTTAAGTCAGGTGAACTGCGATGGCCACTCATAATGTTCCAGCCTTTAATCCTGCAACCACGCTCTAGTGGACTTGGAGGTATGCTTGGGATCATTGTCCTGTTGAAAGGTCCAACGTCTCCCAAGCCTCAGGTTTGTGACGGACTGCATCACATTGTCATCTATTATTCTCCTGGTACTGAACAAATTCATGGTACTTGCACACGCTGAAGCTTCCCTGTACCTGCAGAAGCAGAACAGCCCAGAGCATGATTGACCCCCCCCGCCATGCTTCACAGTAGGCAAGGTGTTCTTTTCTTCATAGGCTTGTTCTTCTCCTCCAAACATAGCGTTGATCCATGGCCAAACAGTTCTAATTTTGTTTCATCAGTCCACAGAACACTATCCCACTTTCTGTGGTTTGTCCACTGACTTTTGGCATACTGCAGTCGACTCTTCTTCTTCATTTTGGAGACAGCAAGGGGGTGCGCCTGGGAGTTCTGGCATGGAGGCCTTCATTACGCAGTGTGCGCCGTATTGTCTGAGCTGAAACTTCAGTACCCACATCTGACAAATCTTTTCTCAGTTCTCAGCAGTCACACGGGGACTTTTCTCCACTCTACACTTCAGGTAGCGCACAGCAGTCGAAGTCAGCATCTTCTTTCTGCCCACGACCAGGTAGCGTTTCAACAGTGCCCTTTGCCTTGAAATTGCGAATGATGCTTCCATATGGTCTCTCTTGGTATGTTTAAACATCTTTGCAATCTCTTTATAGCCATTGCCTTCCTGTGAAGAGTAATCACCTCGTCTCTTGACTTCCTGGACCATTCTCTTGACTTCAACCATGTTTGTAACCACACAGTAAATGTCTAGAAGGAGCTGAGTATCACAGTCATTTTAAAGCTTGCCTAATTGGTGCTTATTATGCTTTATTGCTGCTCCGTGACATCCACAGGTGTTTTTCAATACCTGATTGAAAACACTTGAATGAACCTCTGTTCTTCAGAGTGGTAGTCTTTAAGGGGTTGAATAATTGTGTCAATGAAGAATTCACAAAAGAAACATTTACTACTGTATTACAAAACCAATTGATGTCATTTTAGTTGCATATGGTTCTTTAAAAAGTCCTTGTAGGATTTCATTCTGAATACAATTACAAATGTCACTAAATTCCCTAAAACCCTTTACAGCATTGGGGGTTGAATCATTTTGAACACAACTGTATATGGACAGAATTAAAGGATTTCTCACTTCCTCCTAGCCTTCTTAGATCCAGCTGTGAGCGCCCTCTAGAAATAGCTGATGAGGCACTGGGCTGGCTGGATGCATGACGGCTACTGCGTCTGAGGCCTGCTGGTGGCTGTTGCTGGTGGATGGACAGAAGATGGTGGTCGTGTAGGCAACAGAGAGATGGGTGGACTTGAGCGCTGCTGCACCACCAGAGCCTCCAGGATGTTCCCCAGACGGTTGAGGCCTGCTGATATGTCCCCCCTAATGAGGCGCATGTGGGTGCCCATCTCCACAATGCCCCTCTGTGTCTCCCGGTGCATGGCACGCATCTCCCTCTGCAGGCCATAAAATGCTCTCCCCAGAATGACAATTTGCCTGGTCCCCAGCCTGCTGTCTCTGCATCAGTTTGGCCACGTTGCCCAGTAATTGCTGGAGACCCTCCTCATGAACAGTCACTGTGGCTGGAGGCTGTGTGTCCAAGCTGTCGCCGAACCTGCTGCTGTCGCCGGGCCTGAGGCTGGTGCTGGGGTTGAGCCGCAGCATGCGGGACACTGTGGCTTTTGGGCCGTGTTTCTGCGTTGATGCAGGGGTGATGGGGGTTTGTTGAGGGGCTTCTGGTGTGCTCCACTTCACTTGATGGTGATGGGGGACATGTCCATTATGCCGAATATGCTGTCGTCCTCCTCCAGAAAGTCTGACATGGAATGGTCACTGAGATACCGATGGTGAACGGGGGGGGGTGCAGGTGATGAGGTTCGCGGTGGGCTGTGGGCATCAGGTGTTGTATCTGTGAAGAGAGGGACAGGATGACATGAGTGCAACGCTCATACACTGTTGCTGTATGTCCAATGAATAGCAAAACATTAAAGTGTCAGACACAAGGTGCCGGCATGATTTCAGATGCAAATAAATGTGAATCCGTTTCTAGTTGCAGCCCTTTCCTTTTACACATGTCAAGGAGAGGTATATGAGACCTGCGTGTGTTGTTACTATATCGGCCATGCTGCACTGGGACACATATTATTGAATCATGTGAAGCGCATCGTACATGACAACCTGCAGCGTGTCACCACAAATGCACTGCATTTTTAGTATACGAGGGTGTGCTCACGTGATGCAGTGTAATGTAACTGGTGATGTACTAAGTAAGGCAGGTTCACCGCTATTTGCCTTCGGATTTTGCACAAGCTGTGTATGGATTATACATGTTTGCAGGGCAGCACTGTACGTGACCTGCGCATACAGCATGAATGAATAAATGTTGTCCCTGTAGAAATTGGCACGTTCCGCCTAAAATGCCCCCCCTGCAAATTAAAGCCATAAATCTGTGCTGTATATAATAGTGATTGTGCGCTGAGCTATTATTGGTGAAACCCACATGCAATGACGTCACACACATGACAATGAATTCAACACACACCATTATGGAGTTACAATTCCTGTTCTCTTTTATTCACAATCTACATGCTGTTTGTAATCATTTCCACTGATGAGGAACCTGACTCGGCGTCACATTTCAATACATAGTATGCATCACTAGTGTTGACCTGTCGGATGTGAAGACATTGAGACGTCTCACTGACTTTGACACTGTGACCATCAAGGAGATGTGTGCTATTGGCACGGATTATGGTGCACTGCCACGGACAGGCCATGCCATCAAACTCTATCAAGGCTCAACAAACAGTGAGTGGACCGTGCACAGCTGGCCATTAGACCAGGGGTCAGCACACTTGTGTCCCAGATGTTTTGGGAACTACGATTCCCATGTGGCTCTGTCAGTCTAATGAGTGACTGAGCATCATGGGATATGTAGTTCCCAAAACATCAGGGAGCCAGGTTTTCTGAGCCCTGCATTAGACCCTTGTATAGGGCCCTACTGATATCTACAAAGTATGAGACGCATCCCCCCCCCTAACCAAATACACATTTAACCCTGTCTTGCCTCAACATCTTCAACATAAATCAGTCATATCCACTCTGTTCTTGCATTTCCCCCATATCAACTGGAAACAGGACTACATCACATTGTCTCTTTCAAATAGCTTTGCACTAAAGTCCCATGATGCACTGTGTAGCAATTGGGTGACATGGCATCATGGGATATGTAGTCCAAACATCAGCATACTCTATTTGGCTGGAAAAAAAACCTGGGTCACATTTGACACTTGAAATAGTCTGGATGTAAGCTATACTCACCCTCTGTGAATGTGTCCTCTGCCCGAGTGTGGACACCGGCCAATCCTTCCACGCCAGTTGCGTTGAGCCTTTCTTTCAACTGCTCCCCCCACTGCATGTACACATAGACGTGCGGCGGTCCACCACCAGTCTGCCTCGCTTCACGTAGCTCCGTGGACATCTTTGACTTGATCTCCCGCTTACAGTCCTGGTACCGGTGCTTGATCGATTCCATCGAGTGCTTCCTCCCCGGCACGCACACAGCTCTCGAATCTCCCTCCACAGCCTTTGATGGTGGTGTCCATTTGTTGCCTTGTCATCCAGCTGCTGTGCCCTTGCCATGTATTCCTCAATCAGGACAGTTTTCTCCTCGAGCGTGTAGCGCTCTTTGTGGATATGCTGGGATGAGGCTCCCTCTGACACCTGTGTCCTGGAGTGTGTCTGCCCTCTGACTCCCTGTCCTTTGCGCAACACCTGTCCCTTGGCTAGATGGGCCTGGCCTAGCTTCTTCACTCCCTCGGCTCTCAGTGCTGTGTCTCCTCCTCTCTCCACTCCTACCACGGCCACGCTCTCCACTCTACCGCGGCCACGCTCTCCACTCCTACCACGGCCACGCTCTCCACTCCTACCACGGCCACGCTCTCCACTCCTACCACGGCCACGCTCTCCACTCCTACCACAGCTACGCTCTCCACTCCTACCACAGCTACGCTCTCCACTCCCTACCACTGCTACGCTCTCTCACTCCTACCACGGCCACGCTCTCCACTCCTACCACGGCCACACTCTCCACTCTTACCACGGCCACGCTCTCCACTCCTACCACGGCCACGCTCTCCACTCCTACCACGGCCACGCTCTCCACTCCTACCACGGCCACGCTCTCCACTCCTACCACGGCCACGCTCTCCACTCCTACCACGGCCACGCTCTCCACTCCTACCACGGCTACGCTCTCCACTTCCAGCACTGCTACACTGTGCAGGCCTTCTGCTACCTCCACGTCTGCCATCTCCATCTCCACGCCTACTGACATGCTGTACATGTGTCCTGTCGCTCTGACTCCCACGCCCTGTCACCTCTCTACCTCTCCTCGTGCTGCTCCTCCTCCCTCCACTCTCCATGACAAACAGTGACTCACCGGTACAATGGGGAATACACTGGGTTAGGACGACAAAATGGATAAAATAGGGGGTAAGATAGGGGTTTTATGTGGATAATATGACAGTGCAAGCCATTAGTGAACAGAAGTCATGTTCCTAGAAGAGACACACAGAACAGAGCAGGTTAATCCTCATCACAGGAAACAAGTGCCATAGAGATAAATCATAGAGTTGCATATAAACAAAACATAACACTCATAACATCTCCCTCTTAACCCCTTAACGCCGCAGGACGTACATTTACGCCCTGCATTAGGCGGGCTTTGCCGCCGCAGGACGTAAATGTACGTCCTCGGCGTTTAGAGCCCCCCTGGGAGATACTCACCTTCTCCGGTCGCTCCCACGCTGTTCTGACTCCCCCCGAGTTTCAGGCGTCCCCCCCCCCCCCGCCGGAGCAGGGGGACGCCTGGAGGGGAGGGGAGGGATCCTTCGGATCCCTCTATCTTCCGATCGCCTGGTCCCTGGCGGCTGTGGCCAGCATCGCTGGAAGGGTCACAGCCTGACCTTTCCAGCGATGTATGTATGGGGGGTTAACCCCTTAGTTGCCAGGTCGCGACCGGGCACTAATTTGTGCCCGATCGCGGCCTATTTCTGGTGGGGGCCGCCATCTTGGATGGCAGCCCCCACCTCTGGGTCACCCCCCGGTCAACTGACTCATCTCGCCATGCGCGATGATGTCAGTTAACCGGGAACCCCCTAGCTGCAAAGGGATTTCCCATGGAAATCCCTTGCAGGAGATAGGGGGGTTCTTTGAACCCCTTTATCTCCTGATCGGTGGCAGCTAGGGATTCATGGCTGATATTGCTGGAAAGGCCAGAGCATGGCCTTTCCAATGATCTCACACATGACCATGGTAAAAGTGAAATAAAAGTGTAAAAAAAAGTAAAAATAAAAATAATAAATTAAATAATAAAAAAATAATAAATATAAATAATAAAAAAAATTGTTGTTGTTTTTAATGCAGCACTATTGTTCACATTTCAATTATAATGTGAACACATGATGCTTCACTAATGATTTTTTTTTTGGGGGGTTTAGCTAAAATCACGCAATTTCTCCCCAAAAAAAAAATGGGTTCACCGTTCTAATTTTTTAACAATCTACCCAATAGAATATGACCGCAGAGCCTCGGATAATAAAATGTAAAAAAAAAAACACTTTACACACTGTGGAAGATTGAAATTTTATTGAAAATTCAAATTTTTTTTACATTTTTGTTATAGCATTTTGGCAGGGCATGACATATACACATATAATAATGATATATTATTATCTGCCGAGTCTGACGGAAAGAACGATATATAATTTGTCTGGGTGGTATAAGAATACGTGTCTTAAAAATGGTCAAAATGAGCTTCTACTTCCGAAACAGCGCCGAAGTTGTAAAATTACTCCCGTCCTTAAGGGGTTAATCTTAATAAATGATCATTGTGAAATTTAGATGAATCCTTGTAATAACATATTTACAGGTTAAGTCTTTTGGGCGGTTGTGAATGTCTACCACTGCGGGTGAAGACTGGCCCTCGTTGTATAGAGAGTTTCTCAGCCCTCTGAGGTTACTGGGCTCTTCTCACCACTTACTGGCATGCTCTGCCATTCACTCCCGTCCGATATATCCGCTTGCTCCGGACTGTCCGTAGTATTAGTCTGTGGCATCATCTCTGCACATTCCTTACTGCCAATTGGTGAATTTGCCTTTGCAGTACCAGGCGAGTCTGGCCTGACAACTGGATAATGTGAATCAGGCTTTTCGGCCACACACAGATCCACACGATTGCGCCTATAGAGAGTTCCATCAATGTCCACAAGATAGACAAGTACCCATTCTCCAACGACTTGTTCGATCTCCAGGCAGTGGTTTCATACGGATTCGTTCCCCAATATCTAATTCAGGCAAATCTCTTGCAGGTGTGTCATATTGTGCCTTGAACACTTGCCTCTTAAGCCGTAACTTTTCTGGTACCCCTTGTATCACAGAGGGTTCAAGTAGCTTGTTGGCCACAGGTAAGGAAGTCTTAATCTTTGTGACAGTAGTCTTTGTGCTAGGCTACTATCCATGCCCACAAGTTGGAGTGTTCCTCCAGTGTAAGATTGCCTTCCACTGGTCTTTACCATCACTTTGTGCTTTCTTGGATAAATTTTTTACAATCTTCACTGCAGATTCAGCTTTGCCGTTAGCCTGTGGATGACGTGGTGAGGAAGTTACATGCTCAAATTCCCATTCAAAGGCAAATTTTCTGAATTGTAAGCTTGAGAACTGAGGGCCATTATCAGAAATCACTTTATCAGGTTGGCCATGACGTGCAAACTGTGCCTTGCACCTCTTAACTGTAGTTTCAGTGGATAAGTCAGGAAGCAGTTCAATTTCCCAGAAGTCTGAGTAATGATCAACTAAAATCAGGTACTCTTTTCCCGCATAGTTGAATAAGTCCATACTGACAAACTGCCAAGGACGTGTAGGTATCTCATGCGACATCATGGTCTCTTTTTGTTGCAAGTGTGCAAATTCATTGCAAGTGGGACAATTACTGACAAAATCTATGATTTCACCTTGCATATTAGGCCAGTAAAGCGTATCTCGAGCTTGTCTGTAGCATGCCTCACCCCCAATGTGGCTTGAGTGAATACGTAATAACATTTCTGCTCTCAGTGACCTTGGCACTATAACTCTTGGGCCTTTGTACAAAATGCCATTTTGGACGCTGATCTCATCTCTGAAAGACCAATACTCCTTCACAATTGCAGGTGCTGTATCCTTGTCATCAGGCCACCCGTTTAGAACAATTGACTTTAGCGCTTGTAAAGTTTCATCTCGTTCTGTGTGCTGTTGAAGCTGTTGTAGACGCTGATCTGTGACGTTAACATAATCTGCTTGATTGACTTCAGCAAAGAAAAGTTGTTCCTGCTGCAGCAAACAAACTGTATGGTGCTCATGCTCATTTCTGGATGTCACATGATTCGTAGTAGCTCTGCTCAGGGTATCACTGATGTACATTTGACTTCCTGGCTTGTAGACCACATCGAGGTTGTAATGCTGCAATGTAAGCATCATGCTCTGCAAACGCTTGGGAGCACACAAGAGAGGCTTCTTAAATATGTCTATTAGTGGTTTGTGATCTGTTTCAGCTGTGATTGTATCCCGGCCATAAAGCTAGTGATGGAAGCGCTGACAGGCAAACACAATACTTAAACATTCTTTTTCAATTTGAGAATAATTTTGCTCAGCTGATGAAAGAGCTCTGGACGCATATGCAACTGGCTGCTCCTCTTGCAGTAGACAACATCCTAGGCCATTTTTGCTTGAATCACTTTGTATTGTAACAGGCTTTGTGACATCATAATATTTCAACACCGGAGCGGCAGTGACCAATTGTTTTATCTTCTCCACTGCCTGGTCATGTTTGGGAAGCCAGTGCCACACTGCATCCTTATCCAAAAGTCGTCTTAATGGCTCACACACCTCAGACAGGTGTGGCAGGAATTTAGCTAGGTATGTGACAAAGCCAATAAAACGCTGAATGCTTTGGCATCGGAAGGCTGTGGCAGGTCCACAATGGCTCTAATCTTATCAGGGTCTGCTTTTAAGCCTTGTGAGGACAGGATATGTCCATGGAAATGGACTTCTTGCACCTTGAACTGCAATTTCTTTACGCTGAGTCTCAGCCTCACCTCCCTGCAACGATCCAGTAGTGCTAGTAGCTTCTCATCATGGTCATGTGCAGCTTCTTCATCTGTATCACCGCAGCCAACTATGAGAATGTCATCGGCTATTGGCTCAATTCCATGGAGCCCACATAATAGTTCATGCTGCTTTCGCTGATATACCTCCGGTGCTACAGAGACTCCAAATGGCAGTTTGAGCCATCTTTTTCTACCCCAAGGAGTCCAGAATGTGTTCATGTAGCTACTATTTTGATCTAGTTTGCACTGCAAAAAGGCATCTCTAGCATCAACAAGGGTAAAAATCCGTGCTTTGGGTAGTTTGTGCAAGACATCGTCAAGTGTTGGCATTAAGTAGTGTGACCGTCTCAGGGCCATATTCAAAAACTTGGGATCGATGCAAATTCTGATCTTCTCAGGCTTCCTAATAACTACCATGTTGCTTATCCAATCCGTAGGCTCTGATACTGAAATAAGATGCCCTTCAGCTTCATACTTATCCAGTTGCGCTTTGACCTGCGGCTTAATGGCTACTGGCACATTGCGTGGTGCACATTGTACTGGTGGAATGGTAGGGTCAAGTTCAAAGTGAACCTCTCCTGGAACAGATATTATGGGGCCATCAAACACATCACTATAGACTTTGAGGATTTGCTGTTTTGTCAGTGGCCTAGTCAAGGATTTCGCAGACAGATTATTGACATTGTGGAGCTCAGCAGGAATGGTGAACTTCATCAGATCCAGGTGCTCACATGTTGAACCAGAAAGTAGCGGTTTCTGATCGGCCTACACAATCTCAAATTCAAGTTTGTGTATATGTCCACGTATGCAGCATTCTGTTTGGAAACGTCCTAATGATTCCATTAACTCCCCTGAATATAATTTCAATTTGGTGCCACTAGGCTGAAGAGGTGCCCTGGGTGCCAGTTTCATTTTATCTTTTAAACCCATAACATTACATGTTGCACCCGAGTCCAGCTGGCAGGGTTGGCATATATTATTTAGTATGAGATTTACAAACCATTTTTGTGCTTTAGATTGTACAGCACCAATGCATTCCTTAGTGTAAACCACATCAGTGCTAAGCAAGTGTGCATCCTCAAGATCTGACCTGTGCTCAACCGTGTGCAGGTTCCTTGCTTCTCTTTTACTCCAGCAAGATGATTTAATCCACCACATGCTCTCCAGCTTTTCCCATATGCAGGACACTGTCCTTTTTTCGTATATGTACATTGTCACAGTACTTGCATGATGTAAGCGCGCTCGCAGGTGAGTTGCGGAGGTGATTTTTGTGTTGAAGCTGGTGGCTGTTGGAGGAGGCTGCATTAATACTGTCAGTCTGTTTATCCTGCTCCATAGCTCTCATATGTTTGTCAGTCAGCTCTGCAGCACCACATATCACAATCGCTGACATTTAAATCATGTTCTCTTAATAAGCGTCGGCGTGTGCTTTCACTAGTGATACCTAAAACTAAATTCATCTCTCAGAGACCCATACTCACAGCGTGCAGCTTTATCTCTTAGCCGTGTCACAAAGTTATCTATTGTTTCACCTTCTTCTTGTTTGCAGCAGCCAAATCTATATCTTTCATATATGACATTTTTAGAGGGTCTGATGCATCCAGGATGGCTTTAGTGCCCCTCTTGTGCTCCTCTGTGAGGTTCCGCATTCACTGCCCATCACTCTCCTCAGTGTAGCTGCTTGCGCTGCTGCAGGCTTCTCATGTAATCCTCAAGCTCAGCTCTGAAGTTCTCCCAGTTACTGCTGCAATCCCCACTCACCCTCATTGTCTCAGGTAGAGGAATGCTTTGTGCAGCTGCCATGATGCTTCCAGTGCTCAGCTTTCAGTACAGGAGGCACAGTCAGCTCTAAGGTCTCTCACTGCAAGACAGGCAGCTTTCAGCGTCCCATGAGTAGAAGCAGCGCAGATTCAAGAGCTTCCGACACCATGTTTTATGTGGATAATAATGACAGTGCAATAGGGGTTGTGATAAGTATGTATGTGCTGTTTGGGTGTATGTGTGACTGTGTAATGTGTATTAACGTGTAGTGATGTGTGATGCTTAGTAATGTATAGGTGTGCGTGTGATTATGTGTAACGTGGATCTACGTGATGTTTGACACGAAAATGAAGCTGCTCCTGCATTAATATCTCCCCTCGCTCTCTATACTCACCGAAACCACCAACCGCCTGGGACGCTGTACCTGCCTAAAAATGGAACAGACACAGATTGACTGTGGCCGGCGCAATTTATTTCCGTGAGATAGGTGTGGTTCCTAATTCTGATTGGCTGAATCGTGAAAACAGCACACTGTTTTTTGCGCTAGACAACTTTGTGCGCGCAATTGATCGGTGGGAGAAAGAAAGTGCGAGGATTATAATTCCAGCGGTGATTAGCACGTGCAAACCGTTAACGCTTGGCTCAAAAATGTTTGCTTTGCGCGAGGCTTTTTGCGCGAAGATTGTAATTTGGCCCTACATATATTTTCAGTGTCTCTTTAGCTCCTCCAGAATCTCCATCTCGCTCTGGGCTGCACCACACTCGTGCCTTTGGGCACCGCTTCAAATTCTGGTACTGCTGTTCCATCCACGAAAAAGGTCCTAAATACAAGGAACCAAACCCACCAGCTGTCAGTCAATGTAACAGATCTCTGTACCCCGATCGAGTCACATGTTAATGCGGATTCCTTGCTGGACCCCCATTTCCAACCAGCAGTCTTTTGTGCCTTTTCTCCAGCCCATAGCCGAAGCATAAGGATGGGTACACTGAAAGCACAGTGGTATCATCCCCTAGAAATGAGGCAACACACAGATCTGGGAGGTTTAGAACTGACAGCTACGGGAACTGAGCCTTTAATGAAATAATATATATACAGTGTCAGGCGGAGCCGGTCAGTCAATGGAAAATGACACCCTGGTTTCTCACTGCACCTCATTCTAATCCCTCCCCGAGAATACGACTCTTACTGCTCTGAGGTTTCTGCTCTGCATCTCGGAGTCTGAGACATCAGCCCAGACACCATAATCCAGATCTACAGCACTGCAAAGCCACCCCATCCCTGACCAGCACTCAAAACTAAGAGCCATGGACATGTATGGAGCCAAACATTGTGAGGGATGAGGGTATATGTAGTGATACACACGTTATTTATATCTTGTTGTAATTTGATGCTTGAAATGAAAGAAAAACATCAGGAAGAAACTGAGCAGAATATTCCTGTGTAATTCCAGACACATTGTGCTTCCTCTAATCGTTCCTCCACAAGATCCGGCGTCCAGGTAACCTGTGATAATGAATCCACTCACAGCCAGGGATCCGCAGAGCCAGAAGATCCTGGATCTAACTCTGGAGATGATCTTTCTGCTGACTGGAGAGGTAAGCGATTCCATGAGATTCCATATTGCTGCTGATATTAAATCCCCCTGGAGCTGTGTGACCCAGGAGACATTTCAGAGGGAGATCAGTAGTAGATTGATGTGTAAATAAAGGTTCCAGCACACCATACAGCACACTATGGAGATAACACACTGACACATACACAAAAGCACTGGGGGGGTCCAGGGGGCGACATGTTTATACCTCTCTATATTGCCCTCACTCTCAATGTTTAGGGTCATATGGTGGTGAAGATCCATGAGATGGTCAGTGACAGCAGCCGTCACCAAATATCAGAAGGACACGGCAGGAGCCAAAGCTTCAATACGGAGCCTCCACCTCACTCAGGAATCCAAAACCATGAGAAGATCCTGGAGCTGAGCAATCAGATCATCCGTCTGCTGACTGGAGAGGTGAGGCTGCTGGGAATGGGACATTATACGCTAACACCAAGGCATGTGTCTGGATGGTGACTGTGTCATTGTGTGTGTCAGGTTCCTATACGCTGTGAGGATGTCACTGTCTATCTCTCCATGGAGGAGTGGGAGTATGTGGAGCGACACAAGGAGCTCTATGAGGACGTCCTGATGGAGGATCACCAGCCTGTTATTACACGGGGTAAGAGATGCTTTAATTCTCATAATGTTTGTGTCCAATCCCAGAGCAACGTGTCCCAATAATCCCCTGAAATGTTGGCTGTGCCGTGTAATAGACGTGTTCCTGAATGAACGTCTCACGTGTTCATGTGATTTTTCCTCCAATAGATAAATCTGTATGGGGTGAATTTCACGCTGCGGTTTCTTTATGGGATATTGGATGTGAAAATGGAAGTGAAATTCTAAGCAATAATGTGGAAAAGGATCTGAACAAGACGAGAAAAGGACCAGCTGAATCTGCAACATACACAGAGCGAGAATCTCTGGCTTCTGAAGAAAGACACGTCCCAGAGAAAGAGATTTATCCAATCACAGAACCCCCAGAATATTCACCCCCTGATATTAAGGAGGAACCGGCCTCATGTGACGAAGGAAATCTCCCAGACAGCGACATGTATGAACCCCCAGAACATACACAGACACAATATACCTCTACTTATACAGGGGCAGAATCCCAGTCACATGGAGAAGGAGATATCTCACATCCTGACATTTCTCCCCTCCCAGAACATACACAGACTGAATATCCATCCGACATTATGGAGGAAAAACCCACCTATGGAGGAAATCTCACAGGCACCGACCTGTATGAACCCCCAGAACGTACACAGACTGAATATCCATCTACTGACATTAAGGAGGAAAAACCCACATATGGAGAAGGAAATCTCCCAGACAGCGACATGTATGAACCCCCAGAACATACACAGACTGAATATACAGCTGATAATATAGGAGACTATTTTAAAGCCAATACAGACCCAGTGGAAATAAAAATTCACCCGAGACCTTTTAAATGTTTCACTCAGGCCTCAGCTGTTGCAAAACCCATGACTCAACAAGGAGAAAATCCATTTAAATGCCCTGAATGCGGGAAATCTTTCACTCGGGCCTCAAAACTTACACTACATAAAAGGATTCACACAGGAGAAAAAACATTTAAATGCTCTGAATGTGGGAAAGGCTTCATTCAGGCCTCAACTCTTGCAAGACATACACGGATTCACACTGGAGAAAAACTATTTAAATGCCCTGAGTGTGGGAAATGGTTTCACAGTGCCTCTTATTTAAAGACTCATAAAATGATTCACACACGAGAAAATCTATTTAAATGCCCTGAATGCGGGAAATCTTTCACTCGGGCCTCAAAACTTACACTACATAAAATGATTCATACAGGAGAAAAACCATTTAAATGCTCTGAATGTGGGAAAGGCTTCACTCACGCCTCAACTCTTGCAAGACATAAAATGATTCACACTGGAGAAAAACCATTTAAATGCTCTGAATGTGGGAAAAGCTTCATTCAGGCCTCAACTCTTGCAAGACATACACGGATTCACACTGGAGAAAAACTATTTAAATGCCTTGAGTGTGGGAAATGGTTTCACAGTGCCTCTTATTTAAAGACTCATAAAATGATTCACACAGGAGAAAATCCATTTAAATGCCCTGAATGCGGGAAATCTTTCACTCAGGCCTCAAAACTTACACTACATAAAATGATTCATACAGGAGAAAAACCATTTAAATGCTCTGAATGTGGGAAAGGCTTCACTCAGGCCTCAACTCTTGCGAGACATAAAATGATTCACACTGGAGAAAAACCATTTAAATGCTCTGAATGTGGGAAAGGCTTCACTGAGACCTCAAACCTTTCAAGACATAAAAGGATTCACACAAGGGAAAAACCATTTAAATGCCCTGAATGTGGGAAAGGCTTCACTCGTTCCTCAGCTCTTGCACAACATAAAAGGACTCACACAGGGGAAAAACCATTTAAATGCCCTGAATGTGGGAAAGGCTTCACTCGTTCCTCAGCTCTTGCACAACATAAAAGGACTCACACAGGGGAAAAACCATTTAAATGCCCTGAATGTGGGAAATGTTTTAAATGTGCCTTCTATTTAAAAACTCATAAAAGGATTCACACAGGAGAAAAACCATTTAAATGCTCTGAATGTGGGAAAGGCTTCACTCGTTCCTCACCTCTTGCACAACATAAAAGGATTCACACAGGAGAGAAACTAATTTAAAGCATCTTAATGGGAAACGTTTTTAAGGACTTCTTGAACATGGAAGAAGTTAGGAGGTGAAAACCCTAGGGATGCACCGATACCACTTTTTTAAGACCGAGTACGAGTACCGATACTTTTTAAAAGTACTCACCGAGTACCGATACTTTTATTTAATGTTATGTGATGCTTTCCAATAAGCACAGACCATATAAAAATGCCCCCAACTCACACATGGATTTGCCCCAGCTCACTCATGGATTTGCCCCAGCTCACACATGGATTTGCCCCAGCTCACTCATGGATATGCCCCAGCTCACTCATGGATATGCCCCAGCTCACTCATGGATTTGCCCCAGCTCACACATGGATTTGCCCCCCAGCTCATGGATATGACCCAGCTCACACATGGGTATTGCCCCCAGCAAATGGATATGCCCCAGCTCACACATGGATATGCCCCAGCTCACACATGGAT